>MVGC01000470.1:0-18089 GCA_003589665.1 Aspergillus sclerotialis | reverse complement strand
AAAAAAAAAAAAAAAGCAAACAATTGCTCCATTCTGTCCTGTCCAGTCCTTATTTCTTGCCAGTCTTATAGCTTGCCCTAATACATTTCTGAACTTCGCTTTTCCATCCTCCATCTATCCAGTACTATGGCACCTTGGTTCCTCCTAGCAGCATTCTTTGCGTATCTACCAGTCATTAATGGCGCCACAATCGATTATGACTGGGATATCACCTGGGTGACTGCCAACCCCGACGGCGCAAAAGATCGCCCTGTCATTGGTATCAATGGACAGTGGCCTCTACCTGTGCTTAATTTTACCAAAGGAGACCGGGTTGTCGCCAATGTACACAATTCATTGAAAAATCAGTCCACCAGTATCCACTGGCACGGGCTTTTCCAAAACGGAACAACTCATATGGACGGCTCTCCAATGTCCACACAGTGTGAAATTCCTCCCGGTGCGACTCTGACTTATAACTTCACCGTGAGTTTATGTAGTAATAGATTATTAAGGTTATTGACTAGGCCTAACTATGAGTTCAGATTGATCAGACTGGTACCTACTGGTATCATTCGCACACTCGTGGCCAATATCCCAATGGGATCCGCCAGGCCCTAATAGTGTCAGACCCCAAAAACCCTTATGCCGGTCACTATGAAGAAGAAAGAGTGATTACTTTGTCAGACTGGTATCATGACCAGATGCCTATGTTGCTGGAGCAATTTGTGAGCGTGACGAATCCCACTGGAGCAGAGCCAGTTCCAGATGCCGCCCTTATGAACGACACACAGAATTTGGCGGTTGCTGTTGAACCAGGAAAAACTTATCTATTCCGCCTGGTCAATGTTGCCGCTTTTGCGAGTCAATACTTCTGGATCGAAGGCCATACAATGAAAATCGTTGAAGTCGACGGTGTTTGGACAGATGCGGCCGAAACAGATATGATCTATATAACTGCCGCACAGCGCTATAGTATCTTGGTAACCATGAAGGATGAGGCCAAGAAAAATTATGCCATGGTTGGCAGCATGGACACGGTACGCCATTTTATCTAGCAACAAGAACTACACTGACGAACCCGAGACTCTTTTCGATAAACTTCCTCCTTCGCTTGACTATAATGTCACAGGCTGGCTAGTATATAATAACTCAGCAATCAGGCCGACTCCTGCTGTTGTTGATGAATTCAAGCCCTATGATGACTTCAATTTGGCCCCAGCTGATGGTCGCAAACTTTATGGAGCCGCTGACCATACAGTTCAACTGGATCTCACCATGGACAATCTAGGAGATGGAGCCAATTAGTGAGAGCCCCGTTTGCTGTCTTCCGAAGTGTGGAACTAATCCTGAAAGTGCATTTTTCAATGATATAACCTATGTGATGCCAAAAGTACCAACTCTATACTCGGTATTGACCACCGGTTCGGCAGCCACAGATCCTGCAATTTATGGGAAGAACACAAATCCCTTTATCCTCGACAAGGGCGACATCGTTGACATAGTTCTGAATAATGACGATGCAGGAACACATCCTTTTCATCTTCACGGGCATCAATTTCAAGTCATTTCCCGAGGAGAGGAGAACGCAGGTCATTACGATCCCAATAACCACACTATCTTTCCAGCTACTCCAATGCGGCGTGATACGGTTTTTGTCCGTCCATCCAGCAATTTCGTCCTTAGATTTGTGGCAGATAATCCCGGTAGGCATTCCGTTGCTTCGACCTAAACAAAAACTAACTCGACTATTTGCAAAGGCGTGTGGCTTTTCCATTGCCATATTGAATGGCACATGGACACCGGACTAGCCGCGGCAATGATCGAAGCGCCATTAGATCTCCAAAAGAACCTCATTGTTCCGGACAATCACTATGAGGTTTGTAAGGCTGGTGGAACTCCCATTTCTGGAAATGCAGCTGGGAACACACAAGATTACTACGACCTTGCTGGAGCAAATGTGTCGCCTCCTCCGCTGCCGGCGGGATTTACCCCAAGAGGCATAGTTGCGCTGGTTTTCAGCTGTATAGCAGCCGTTCTTGGGCTTGCGTCTATTGTTTGGTATGTGACCCAAATATTTCTGTATAATTCAAAGATCTAATGATGATAGGTACGGCCTTGCGCCAATTACGGGGAAATAATTGGTGAGGTGAAAACGACCCCGGATAATGCATTTTACATGATGTTTGCCACTTTCCCTATATATGGTACCTAGTCTGTGACAAAGTTTTGTATTTATGAGGCGGGGCAACTATGGCTCTGGCATAATTAAGGTTTGGGACGAGATTATCTGATTGTTTTTATCAGATAATCTCAACTCAAACCAAATGTGGAAACTCTAACCGCAACCAATCAACGGCGAGTCTCACATCTATGTAGATCAATTCATCAATTTATTCATTTTTGGGCTCTCGTAACCCAGAATCATATAAAGCCAAGGAACCTATTACAAGGCAGCAATACACTCAATCTCCACGTCTGTATTACGCGGCAGCGTCTTGACAGCAACACACCTGGATACATCAGCTACATCCAGAGCCTAAAACGAGGGGCTGGGGAACATACGTCCTGCAAGGCTTAACATCACCCCAATACTGCATATAGACGGAGTTCATCTCGGCAAAGTCATCCATGTTGGCCAAAAACACGTTCACCTTGACGACCTTGTCGAGGCTTGACCCGGCTTCTTCGAGGATGTGGCTTAGGTTCTTGATGCATTGGTGCTGGAATGAATGAGTATTAGCAACATGTTACCTGATTGCTTATATACTAGCTTTCAGGGCAGTATGAAGTGAATAATTACTGTATGAGCCTTAACATCGCCATCAATCAGCTCCATGGTGACAGGATCCATGGGCACAGCACCCGAGCAGTAGACCATGCCATTGCAGACAATGGCTTGGGAGTAGATTCCCGGGAGGGGTTTGGGGGACTTGTCAGTCAGGACTGGGGTTTTGGTAGCCATCTTGGTGGTTGTTCGGATTGACTGAGGGTTGAGGGTATTGGAAGCAGATAGTAGTTGGGAGAGAGGAGGAAGAGGAACAAGAGGAACGAGAGGAGGGGAGAGAATTTAGAGGAAGGGGGAGCGGGGCTATACACAGCGTGGAATATCCATGGAAGACATGGAATACGCGGAATACGCGGAACACAAGATACTTAGTTAGGTAGGTACTACCATAGCCCTCACTATCCCACTTTGGGAATGGATGGGAGACGTGGGGGTAGCATGGGGGTCAATTGTCAACCCCGCATTCTCCGTTCTCTCTCCAATTGCCATCCCACCCTATGTGTGGGGGTATCTATACATGAGTGATATTCAAGCCTCTTTCGAAATGCCTCGACACAGAGTACTTTATTATCCTCAGCCCCTCTGGTTTCAATTGACGCATCTCTCTATCACAAGCCACTAACAGACATAATGTCGACACTCAACACGCCCCAACCCCCTTACCCTCTCCACGAGTCCGTCAAGGACAAATTGGACCCCGAATATGTCGCCTTCTACAACAAATACGTGATCAACCAGCAACAAGTACACCTACAACCCGTCGAGGCATCGCGAACAAGCGGCGTGTTGATCCCAGGTGGTGGCCCTATCCTCGATGTCGGGAAAACAGAGGACATCACCATCAAGCGACGACAAACTGCGGGTCCCGATATTACGGTACGTTGTTTCACACCCGCTGACGAGAAGCCTGCCAACGGCTGGCCGGTAATGCTATATTTCCATGGTGGAGGCTGGGTGCTAGGGAATATTAATACCGAAAACACTGTTTGTTCGAATCTATGCGTCAGAGGGAATTGTGTAGTTGTTACCGTGGATTATAGGTTTGTAGATCTTGAATGCGAGATTATAAGAGAAACTAGCTCACTGGATGGAATGATAGACTGGCGCCCGAACAGCCATGGCCGGCAGCTGTCCATGACTGCTGGGAAGCTCTGCTCTGGTTGATTTCCGATGGCGCGGCTGCGCTCCCCATTGATATTTCTAAGATGGCTACGGGAGGATCGTCTGCTGGCGGAAATCTTGCAACAATTATTACCCATAAGGCTCTGACCCTGTCCCCACCGGTTCACTTCCATGTCCAGCTACTCTCGGTCCCCGTCACGGATAATACAGCGACTGTAGCTAACAACGAGTCGTATCGTGCGTGTGAACATACTCCCGCGTTGCCTGCGGCGAAGATGCTCTGGTACCGAAAACACTATCTACCCAACGAGGCAGATTGGAATAACCCCGAGGCCAGTCCGCTGTTCTATCAAGGTGACTGGTCTAAACTGCCGCCGGCGCTAATCATGGTGGGCGAGCTTGACGTCCTGCGCTCGGAGGGCGAGCAGTATGGAGAGAAGTTGAAGAAGGCTGGTGTCGAAGTTAATCTCCAGGTGATGAAGGGAATGCCGCATCCTTTCCTTGCGATGGATGGCATCTTACAGGAGGGAAAGCGATCAATTACGCTTATGTGTGATGCCCTGCAGAAAGCGTTTTGGTCTTAGTTTATTTCGATCAACTAGTATAAATATATTCCCATTGCATATGTTCATAGATTGATTAGCCTGTTCATCAGCTATCACTTTACCCAGCAAACTCGTACTTGGGCCGTCCCTTTGTACTCTCGGCTTTGTACATGAACATATGTCCTCCTTCGTCATTGGGATTTCTATCCTCGCTCTGGTCCTTTGCACTGGCAACATAAATGATGTTGTGGTCTTTCCCACCCCAAGTAGGACAGGTGAGATTCTTTGCAGAAAATGCGATATCCTTAAGTTGCTTCCCTTCAGGGTTAAACACCATGACCCGATTCGTCGCGTAGACAGCAACCCAGAGATTACCTTCCGAGCTAGGAATTGCATTAGCCAACATCTATGTAAAGTATTAAGGTAGCTCACTCGATAACCATGCCATCGGGCTCATCACCCGAGCCCTTCCGGTCAACCAAGAGACGTTGATTGGAGATATATCCCGTCTGGAGATCGAAGTCAAAGGCAAACACCTTCATACCAACCGAGTCATTGATATACACTAACACCAGTCAGCAAGTTTCCATCACATATAGACTAAGAGAACGTACTAGTCCTATTATCAGGGCTCCACGCCAACCCATTCCCACAAACCAAGCCGCCATCAAGCATCAAGTGTAAGCTCCCATCAGGATCATACCTCCAAACCTTCGCCTTCGGTCTCCCATAGCTCTCCGGTAAATTTCCCGCCCCATAAGCTATAGCTTTCTTATCAATCTCGGCCAACCAGAACCTCCCCTTTGCATCGACTCCACCGTCGTTGAATCTAAATTCATCTCGCTGATCCGTCGGGATGATCTCCTTCACCACCTCGAATTTCCCCGTCTCCTCGTCTAAAAAGCACACGCCCTGGTAATAAGCCGCGATATAGCTCCTGGGTTTGTTCTTCCTGAAAAGTGCGACCGTTATGCTGTCGTCGAGGGGGATGACTCTGGCGGGGCCGATGGGGTTTCCCGTCTCGGGATCTGTTTTGAGGATGTATAGTTCTGCTGGACTGGAGAGGCAGTCGAACCAGTGGAGTGTTGAGTCGCTGGATCGGTAGATTGGGCCTTCACCAAGTGTCATGGGGCCTTTTGGGGTGTAATAGATGGCGTTTCCGCCTTGGATGAACTCGGGTTGATTCATGGTTGTGTGGTTGGGTTGATGTTTGGTTTGTGCTGTAATTTGGTGTATGTATAGAAATACTGATATTTACTTTTTACTCAGCTTTATGGAATGGTGAGCATGGTACGTGACATTCAGGTGAGACGCTAAGGGGAGGTGAAAAAGGTCAAGATTGAGTAATTCCCCCTCTTTGATCAATTTAACCCCCGCACATGGTTGATATATATTATCTGATCTTATCTCTTCCTACTGTACCCTGTAAGAGAGCATCATGTTACCACAGAACATGCCCTACACCCTTTACACCTTCTAGAAAAATTTATTTCTCATAAACTGGCTTTCAGCTAATTCCCCAGAATGAAAACGAATATAGGCAGTTGGGAATTTAAATCTCAATCTTCGACAACGTCATGTAATCTGTAAGAACCAAGAGCACTTCCAAAATGCGATTATCAAAATATCGCCTGCAGACTAATAGTACTTTAAGACAAGAAAACCTGCATGGATCCGATTGCTTCACCTAGGACTCCATAATCATGAATCATTCCTAGGTACTAGTCATTCTCTCATCGGGATCTTGCTTCCGATTCCTGAGTTGTGGGTTCCTTCAGCCAGAGTTGGTGCTTTGACCTCCAGGTTGGCAGAGGACAGATGTGGATGTGGTTAAAAAGGATGGATGAAGAATCAAGTTTATGATCTGTGAGTTACAAACTGACCCGGTAAGTATCGAGACTATCATAATTTAGTATCTGTGGAATTGCCACTGACGGTGTGGCTGTCGAGTTGGGAATAACTGTGGTGGTGCCAGTAGATGAAGTCTCCAAGGTTGGCCCCCAAATTCCCTAATACAAGTAGGTCTAGTGAGTCCACACTATTGCCATTAGCTTGTCAAAGAGAAAGTAATAATAGTCCATACTTTTTCATGTTGCCCACAGCGGAGTTTTTGCTTTACACTAAAATTGCCCTAAAAAGCTGGATTTGACGCCACTTCTCGGAGATACCACGGAAGTATCTATGACTTTCCTTGAAAAAATAACCAGATGGCAAATTGAGTGGTGACCTCCGAATTCCATTGCGGCTCTTCCTGACCTGTTGCAAGGGGAATTACTCCATCCACTAGAAAATGGAGTTTACCTTTCCCAGGCACCTACACAGTACCCATTTAATCTCCTGTCGTTAACCGAATCGCGATGATTTGTTCACGGTCAGGGACAAGAATAATAAACTTATCGCCACAGAACCAAGAGAACTGACTGCACTAGTCGGACAGCGACAGTCCAGACTTGGAAACATATCAAGTTCTGTCGGTTCCGCCCCCCAGGCTAAGCAGGCGCCATCCGAGAGAGTCATAGCGCAGGCCAGGAAATGACCGACGCAGGGGAATCGATCCGTCACAACCACATGGATTGGCTCGTGAGATGAATATGCAGGAACACTATTCCCAAAATATCAGGTCTCCGAGATACTCGCTTAAACTTGGAGAGTTGTTGGCCTAATGTGGGTTCTTGGCAGCCTAAGTGGAAATTGCTTCGTTTTCGGGCGTACATGGCATACTCTGTGCTGTACATACCACTGTTACATGGCCCGTTATTGTGTGAGGCAAACTGTCCTGCAGGTTTAGGCTTATCTGCCATGTGGTCTCTTGTTTGAATTTCGTATTTTGTCTTGATCTTCGGATGATGAATAATGAACGATTGTACTGACGTGTTATAGCAATGGCGTTTGTTGTTGATTGTTCATCCAAGCTTCTCAACATGTGGACACTCTGGTTTCCCACTTTGTGATCTCCTCCACCTTTCATGCGGCTCTTAGTCCTCTGTTCTGAAATGAGTCCAAGACAGAGCCACGTAGCGAGAGCTAGTCGAAGTCAAACCGGTGGTACTAACGGCTATATCGGCTGTAGGGCCTGTCCTCATTCCCATGGCCACTGACCGGTAGTATTGTACTCAGAGTAGTCGTTGACCAGTTCAATTAGTGCCATTTAGCTCTTCTTAGGGCCAATGAGATCAAGGAATTTTGCATGAACCGAAATTATACTCTGTACAAGATGGTGGTACTCGGAAGGGAAGGAGGAAATCCCCCAGTGCCCGTGACCTCCAAGACTGCCTATATTATATTCTACTCTATTCTCCCCTCCTTCTGCTAATTCCCGGTCCTTTTCTTTTTCTTCCCTTCTGACTACCAACGATCAATTAATCGGTGTGTCTAGACTGTCCAAGCAGGCGTTTGTCTGCGTCCTTTCTTTGATCAATCGATTGTTACCCTCGTTTTACTGGCCCTAGTTGGCCGTTCTTTCGTTCTTCTTAGCAGTCAGTCACTCGCTTTTCTTCAATTATGATGGTATTCAACGGCCTCCTTGCCGCTGCCACAGCTGTGTCAGTCCTGACACCTGCTGTATCTGCTACCTTTGATGCTCAAGCTAAAACCAACGTTGCCACCTATTATGTGAATAGCTTCTACCTTTTCCCTGGAGCCCAGTATGATACTGACAATCCCGCCAGGGCCAAGGTTTCGCTCAAGAGCGCTTGAGGCACTTTTGTGAACAAACCTCGCTGGATATCATCAACCTTGGTTTTCTTAATGTATTCCCTGACCAAGGTCTGAACGGATTTCCTGGCACCAACTTTGGCAACCAATGTGGCAGCGAGACCTTTGAAATAAATGGCAAGGATACTGAGTTGTTGTCCAACTGCCGTCAATTGGTCGAGGATATTCCGATCTGCCAGGCTCTTGGGAAGAAAGTTTTCCTGTCTCTCGGAGGCACCACCCCAGATAACCAGAAGATTAAGGATGAGGACTCCGCCAAAGCCTTTGCAAATTTCTTATGGCTTGCCTTTGGCCCTCCCACTGAGGAATGGGCTGCTATTGACGGCCCTCGCCCGTTCAAGAATATAACCCTCGATGGATTCGACTTTGATGTCGAACACAATGGTGGCAGTGGTATGTTTTCCCGCCTGACAACACACTTCCATCCTAGATTTCCTGACCATGATAGGGTATGCAACTATGATCAACACTCTGCGTGAACGCTTCGCAGAATTCCCCGAGCGGAAGTTTTATATTTCAGGAGCACCCCAATGCCCGATCCCTGACGATCAGCTCAGCGACGCAATTGCCAATGCTCCCTTCGATTTCATCTGGGTTCAGTTCTATAACAATCCCGCCTGCTCCGCCGGCAACTATGGCAATGGAGATGGCTTCAACTATGACCAGTGGATGGATGTTATCAAAAACAGCGCTAATCCGGCAGCGAAGCTTTACGTCGGGCTACCTGGCAATCCTTTTTCGGCCCAGTTAATGGACTATCTGACCCCATCAAAAGCTGAACTCCTAGTGAGCCATTACATGGATAAGTATCCGGAGAACTTCGGTGGAATTATGCTCTGGGATGCGACGAGCCAAGATTTGAACGTCCTCCATGGACGTACTTATGGGGACCATATGAAGGAGATCCTCATGGGGTGTGCTCCTCCTGTTCCCACTCCGACTCCTTCCACTACATCTCATTCAGTAACCAGGCAGACTAGCTCTACAGCCCGTACTGGCTCAAGCACTGTCGTGACAGCTACGTCGAGCTCCTTCAAGCCACCTAGTTCTACAAGCCCTACGGGCTCGAGTACTGGCTTGACGACTACCCCGAGCTCTTCAGGAAAGCCAACTAGTTCTACAAGCCCTACGGGCTCGAGCACTGGTTTGACAACCACACCAAGCTCTACAGGAAAACCAACCGACTCTGGGACCCCATCTGGCTCGTCAGTCCCAAGCTTGTCACATTCGCATACGACTTCCAAGCCTGTCATTCCTACTACGACAACATCCACATCTAGCACGGGAAGCTCGTCTAGCACTCATATCTCGTCTGGAAAGCCATCGTCTACACCGAAGCCTACAGTCAGTCCCACTGGATCTGGAAGTTCTACAATTACGTCAGGGATTACATCTGGTACTACAACAGTGGCCTCCACTGGTTCTAGCTCAGTGCCAGAGACTATTACAACGGTGATTGTGACCGAGTATATCAGTATTTGCCCAACCGGGTTCACTACCATCACTACGTCGTATACGACAACGTACTGCCCTGGTACAGTTTCTGCGACACCAACTCCGACAGGTGCCCCGTCTTCTCCCACCGGGGCCTTCCCGCAGACTACGTCCGCATCGTTGCCAGAGGGTTGGACAACCACCGTAACCGTTTGCACGCAATGCGCGCCTACGCCAACTACGGTGACCCTTACTGTTCCTTGTGAATCTACTGCAACTACTAGTGCTGATTCGCAGCCATCCGGGTCTTCGCCAAACGAGGGAGGATCTGGTGCGCAGCCGACGACCACGGCGATCATCATTCCGGTACCTTCCTCGTCGTCGCGGCCGTCTAGCACTCCTGGTGATGGCAGAATTCACCCTTCGGCGGCGCCATCCAAGACATTCTCGTTCAGGCCCTCGACAAGTGCCTCCCGAGTCCCCACGGCGCCTAGCAATAGCCAGGGAGGAAATGTTCCTCTTGCGACCGGCAGTGCATCTCGTCTCGGGATGACGAACGTGATGGTCTTCTGCTTGAGTCTTCTGCTTTCTGCCATTGTCATGGGATGAGTGTAGACGTTAAGAGATAAAAAGATCTGATTGAAATTGTAGAAGAGGAGGAAGTAATTCTGAGATATCTTATCGGGGAACGATCTCCGGCTGGGTTAACATTCAATTCTTCACATTTTTTATGATAACAACTGCCATGTTTTTATTTTCTGTATCTTAGGATATGATGCCATACCACATAGGTATATTTATTTACTTTCGTGATGCCTGGAGAGCGGTAATACCGATACGATACAGTCAAGCTCTGCCAAGACGGGATGATCCGTTCAAGTAACGAAATCAGTAACAAAAAAACATCATGACAGGCGATGAAGATCTTCTGCTAATTACCTGGGTGGGTAGTATTCCCCTGAAGATAAATTAATAAATAGACTATTGTCCAGTCTCCCTTTTCGTATAGCAAGATCTGACTATATCATTGCCAAAATCCCCCAGTTAGAAAGTCTACTATCGGTAATGATAAGCAGCCCCCAAGCTGCATGCTGCATGCTGCCACACGATGTGACACCGAGTGTCTGCGTAGTGTGGTGGGCTGGTTTGGGCTAATAAATAATTACTGCCCCTCCATCTCTCACTTTTAATCTCTGACCTCTCCCCTTTTATCCTTATTACCAACCATCCACCCCTCAAACAGACTCAAACAAACACAATGGAATTCGTCGGCAAAATCGTCGAAAAAGTAGTTGAATCCAAAATGGGCGGCGGAAGCCATTCCCAGGAACAACAGGATTACGGCTACTCTTCCAATCCCGGCTACGGCTCTGCGCCCCCTCCTCCATCTGTAGGTCAGGATTTGCCCTATCCTTGGGTTGCGCGATGGGATGATCGCGAACAGCGCTATTACTATGTGAATGAACAGACTGGAGAGACTTCTTGGGTGCGTCCCGGTGCTCCTGCGCCTGCTCCGTACGGCGATCCTTATGCCCAGCCTTCCTATGGCGGTTACGGTGGTCAACCTTCCTATGGATATGGTCAGGAGGGGCCCAGGCAGGAGTATTACGGTGAGGAACCGCCGAAGAAGGATCATAGTATGGCCTATGGCGCGGCGGGCGCGGCCGCTGGAGTGCTTGGTGGGGCTGTTTTAGCACATGAGGGCGAAAAGATGTGTATGTTGCTCTGTTCTGCCTTGTGCTTTTTTTCTTTCCCTCCTGAGGCTTTTATACTAATACTTACTGGTTAGATGAAAATTTCGAAGAAGACAAGTACAAGATAGAGCAGAATGTAGAGGATTTCCCTGAAAATGCAGCTCGATGGACTGGGGAGAAGGTAAGCTCCATATTATTCCCATCCTCAGCAATTGGCCAGTCCATGGATGAATGCTTATTGGGAATGATGTCCAGGTAGGAGAAGCAGAAGAGATTCCTGAAAACATTGAGCAAGGCTGGGACCGCGCCGAGGATCGTGTCGAGTACGGCTTTGACAACGCGGTCGACAAAGTCGAAGATTTCCCGGAGAATGCTGCTGGGTGGGTTGGAGAGCAGGTCGAAGAGGTCGAGCAGTTTGGGGATAACCTCGACGATGCGTATGATGAAGGACGGGCTGAGGGTCGGTATGAGGAGAGTTGGTGATACGATGGTTAGGCTTTCTGCTGTCTTTATGGTGGATCTGGGTGAAAGTATGTTTTGAATGGAGATAAACAATGGCTTTGTTTACATGAAGCTTTCAGTGATTGACCCATGGGTTCACTTTGGCCGATTCTGGTTGACGCTTTCGGTCTTTGGGTCGAGTGTAAAGTCATTGATTGTTTTGGAAAAATCAGGCTGAGGGTATTGTGTCCTATGAGGAGATTGCATATGGCTGTGGAAATCAACCGAATAGGACTGCGATAATTATTATTATTTATACCTTTGTGGGTTGATTGCTTGTTCGGCCATGGTGTAAACTGAATAGTGCTGCTCATTCATCTGATGCTGATCCCCGCATAACCCCCGGACCTCGGCTGCGGAGATCTGCCCATTTACTACCTACTGTCTTTCCTGTCTGTCTACGTTTCTATCCTGGTTTGAAATCTTGAGAATACCTCTGTTACTCTCCCTTAAGTTCAACTGGTCTTCTACACATCGATAACAGAATGTCGTGGTCTAATCGGCCTCTCGCAGGCGTCCGTGTCGTCGAACTTGCAGGTCTCGCACCAGGTTAGTCCACCCAGATTTAACCAAAGTTCAATACGAGTGAAACTAAAACACAACTACAGGACCGTTCGCCGGCCTACTATTAGCAGACTATGGTGCCGAAGTCCTTCGCATCGACCGTCCCAACTCGGTTTCAAACGACCAGCTAACCCGTCACAAAACATCTATCACTATCGACCTCCGAAATCCATCATCCCGTCGACTCCTTCTATGTGTCCTCTCCACAGCGGACGTCCTCATCGACCCATTCCGACCCGGTGTCCTAGAACGACTCGGTCTCTCTCCTTCCGAAGTTCTCTTGAAACATAACCCCCGTCTCATTGTCGCTCGAATGACCGGCTTCCGACGAGATGGGAAATACAAAGACATGGCCGGGCATGATATCAATTACATTGCTGTCTCGGGTGTACTGTCCATGCTCGGTCGGGAGGGTGATCGTCCGTATGCTCCAGGGAATATCCTCGGCGATTTCGCGGGTGGAGGGGCAATTTGTTTCATGGGGATTTTGCTAGCGCTGATGTCTCGATACCGTACCGGGAGAGGACAAGTCGTCGAGGCTAATATGGTGGACGGTTCGGCGTATCTAGCAACTTTTCCGAGATTGAATCAAAACAAGCCGTTGTGGGATGGCCCGAGGGGAACAAATTTCTTGGACGGCGGGAGTCCGTTCTACGATACTTACGAGACAAAGGACAAGGGCAAGTATTTCGCCATTGGGCCATTGGAACCCAAGTTCTACGCCGAGCTCTTGAAGGGACTGGGACTTGATCCGAATGAGATCCCCTCCAGAGAAGACAAGGATAACTGGCCCGCTCTTCGGGAGATCTTCGCGAAACGGTTCAAGGAGAAGTCCAGAGCAGAATGGGAAGCTGTGTTTGATGGCACGGATGCGTGTGCAACTCCGGTATTGGAAAACGACGAGCTCGAAGCGAGTGGATATGAACAGCGACCGGTTGTACATTTGGTGGACACACCGGGGTCGCCGATTAAGGCTGAAGATGGTGGCTGGTCGGGTGGAGGCCTGGAACCGGGAACAGGAGGCCGGGAAACGTTGAAGACATGGTTAGGATGGGAAGAAGGAAGGGATTTCAACGTCCAAGATGATGGTGCGTTGGTTCCAGTTGATGGGAAGTCGAAGCTGTGAAGTAAGATGTTTTGAAATTGTAGACGGTAGTACTTCTTATCTGTGGAGTAAATAAATCCATTTAAATCCGTTCACGACCCGGTGACATGGGCAAGAACATGGCTAGCTGAAACATACAGCCACATTTTCTCCAGGACTACCCTACTGTCCGTCCTAAGCTTACACTAACAACCACCACGTGATGAAACATGGAGATCTCCTCATTCCTTTATTGGTCCAAATATGAAGCTAACTAGTAGAACGAGTTGCTAACCGAGTCCAGAAGAACGCGAGGAGGAGAGGTTGCATCGTGGCAGACCATTTTGTCAACAGGGCTAGGACTGCTTCATGTCATTTGGATTGAAGGATAGACCGGGATAGGAAGGACTCGTTGTAACATGGGATTTCAGTCAAATGTTGGTTACATTATTATTATTGTCTGTTTATACAAAGGGTCCGTTCATTATTTTCCCCCGTCTTTTCCGATGTCTCAACCAAGTGGAGAATTTACATCATTCAAATTCCATGTATTCTTCAATACAGTCAACAAATGCCTAGGTACATTTTTGAATTAAAATTCAGCGCCTGGCTAATTAATTGTTTTCCTCGCTAAAGAGTAATTGTATTTATACCTTGACTAGTAGCATAGACTCTGTTATGCAGTGCCAGGTCAGCCCTAAGGTTTAGTGGTGAAATCATGACTACTCGGATGTTCGTGTGTCTTAACAGCCTTACAACTCGAGAGTGGATTGGTTTATTATCGATTCCTTGTAATTTCCCACATTTCTTTTGATCCTTTTAATATTTACGGTACCTCCCACCCCGGTGAGCAACTCATCATGACCTCATTGTTGTCAAAGTAAAACAACTGTGGCTCCTCTCGTGTGGCTCCCCTGTGGCTGTGCACACGGGTACTGTATTTTACCGGCCGGAACGAAATAATCCTATACCATACCGTACCAGCATACCCAGTAAGTTCATCCACCGGTTTCGGTCCTCCAAAAGTCTTTCTTCTCATCAATTGCAGGACCACCCCCAATCTAAACAATTCATCCTCTAAAGTCTGCATTCCGGAGCCCTTGTACTGTCACATCACCTTCATTTTTTGCCTTGTTCACCTTGTTGTGAATTAGCGCTTGCAGTCAAGGCCTCCAGGAGTGTTATTGTGAATAGTTAAGGTTGGGTATCGGCGCTTGAGCCGGGCGCTCTCCTAGTACCTTGGGTGTCTTCGTCCCACTGATTCCTGTCTAGTGGGAGACCTTGAAACAATCCTTGCTGGCCAAGATTATTCCTCTTTTTCAGATACGAATTACGCCCCTCTATTGGCTCGCACTGCATCCGTTGACTTGCGCTCGGAAGCCTGGAAGCAGATCAGGTTACTTATACCAGATCGCTGGCAACTCGTTCTTACCCGTGTTTCTTGTGTTACCGCCGCCTTATATCACTCACTACTTGTGACTTCATTTTCCTTTACATTGTCAACAATCGCCTTGTCCTGTATGGCTGGTGTTCAAGTTACTCCTAATATGGCCGACTATCGATTGCCGATCCATCAGGGACCGCCTGCTCGGAAACCTGTGCCTAACATGCATCAAGGCTATCCTTTTCAGAGCTTTGATGGTCCACCTCCCCAGCAGCTTACCCCCCATCCTGCTCCTCCGCACCTTGCTCACAACCGACGACGAACATCTTCATCCAATGTGCTACCATATCAAGGGCAACAGCAGTATCAAGCTGCTCCGACGCCTCAGCACGTAATACCACCGCACATCAACTACCCCCCATCGAGACGTCTATCAAGTGCAACTACTTCGACAAGCTCGACCGGAAACAACAACTATGGACCTTATTCTAATGCGAACATCGATATTCGTCGAAGTACGTCCTCACGCTCGGCCAATGCCCAGCTGGGTTATGTGGCTCTATTACGAAGGCAGAAGGCGACGGTCTGGTGTGACCGGGCACAAGCGGAAGACCCCCGGGTGCGTGCCCAGAAAAAGGCAGACAAGAAACGAGCGTACCTTGAAGTCCATGGCGCGGGCGCCGGCCGGACAGGCACATTGGGGAGCGGGAAAATCAAGCATGGAGGAAAAGGTGCAACAGACTTCTCTCCGTCCACGCTCGTGGGTGCGGCAGTTCCAGTCCGACTTAGCGCCAATGAGGTGGGCGATGGTGATGAAGATGATCACAGTGATGGTCTTCAGCGCCGTACAGGTAGTGGCCGGAGCTCACTGGGCAGTGGCCACCGTTATCCCAGCGGCTACCAGCGGCCCCAGGGGAGCCATTCCACCCCGCCAAACGAAAAGACCGATTTACCTGATGTCTCAGAAAACCCTCCAGCCAAGAGTCATGAGGATGAGGACCACCCGTCCGTGCACGACGATACCGCCACGAGCCAGAGCAAAGAAAATGACGAGGATAATTTCGGAACGTTGGGTGAGATGGGCGCACCAAGTGCTGCTGTTGCTGCCGCCGAAAAGTCAAAAGCCTCTGACGAATTAAGACGGCGAGGAAGTGTGGATGATCGCTCAACGTCGATGACCGGCGTCAGACTTTTTGTTGCGAATCCAGATCTAAGCGACTAGCCATTGGACCTCAGAAAGGGAATTTGAGCGCCTGGTGGCATAGTAGTCTACTACGAGTTCGGTGATTTTCATGTTTCTTGCGCTTTGCATTGCAGTATGGCTGGATCATAGATGACTTGCTTTGGGCTACTGGGTGTCAATTTGCTGATCCAGTGAACTCAATACTCTCTTGTTCTATGACAAATCTTTTCTCATCGCGTTGCATGTTTCTTTTAAGCCTACTTTTGATATCATAGCCTGTTTATAATGCATGGCTTGGTACTGGGGTCGGCAGTCGGTGAACGATTTTGGAGTCAAGTCTTTATAGGGCATTCATGAGCGAGGTAGTAATAGTAATAATACCATTGCAAGCAATCTTGAACTACCTAATACATTGGTCAATTCATTTATTATGCGGGGTGTAATGAGTACATAGGTTATGTAAGCACAGTCCATCCCGTGACGCGAAAGCGCGACTTTAATTAACGCGTCAATTTGGGCCTCCATCTTCAATTCAATCAGTCCATTGAGGGCCTCACCTGGGCAATTTCTCGTGTCTCTTCTACTTAATTACTTCCTCGCTCATCCACCGACTACGTTTAATTTATCTTTATCTCTAGATCAACGTCCTCTATACTTCCAACGTTTATATTGTCCCTATTTCTTAGACTATACAGACCGGTCAGTGTACAGAGTGACTAAACTGACAGGAAATCACCATTGCCCTATTTATCGCTCACAGCCTATGCTTCATCTTTTCAATACGCCCGCACCATATGATGGAAGTCTCAATGGACCCCAACACGGGTGTCCTCCCAGCGCCTCAGCGATCTTCTCCCACCACACCACCAGAATCAAGAAAGCGTTCAATCAACAACATTGACGATCCGACTCCACCCTATGACACGCAAATACCATCGAACCGTTCAAATGAAGATAACCCGGAGAATGACCATACCTCTCCTACCGAAGCTCCTATTCCAGTACCAGCCCCTTCAACAGAGATATTACCGGGAAACCCCGGTGACACTGTCGAGCCCAAGTCCAATATAGAAGAATGTGCTATTAGAGTTGAAATACCTGCACAAAGGACGCATGTTGAAACACCGCTAAATGCTATCCCTAATCCGAATACGAATTTAGATAACTCTCATTCGGCGACTGTTACCGCTGCTGGACCGGCGGCTAAGAGGAGAAAGCTTTCTCCTGCGAGTAGAGAGGCGAAAGAGCAGGAGAGGTTAGCAAAGCAGTTGGAGAGGGAGCGCCTAAAGGCTGAGGAGAAGGCGAAGAAGGAAGCGGAGAGGCGTGCTAAGGAGGAAGAAAAGAAGAGGAAAGACGCGGAGAAGGAAGAGGAAAAGAAAAGGAGAGAGGCAGAGAGGGAAGAGGAAAGGAAGAAGAAAGATGCAGAGAGGGAAGAAGAACGAAAACGGAGAGAAGAGAAGAAGAGGTTGAAGGATGAGGAGAGAGCTGCAAAAGAGGACGAGAAGCGCAAGAAGGAGGAGGAGAAACTGAAGAAGGAGAGAGTGAGTTTCCCAGGAAATACTGGTGAATGACGAACAGCGGCTGACAGCTGATAGGCCCAAATGAAGCTCAACTCGTTCTTTGCTAAACCTAAACTACCCCAGCAGTCGCCGAAGACATCTGCTAGCTCACAGGGTGAATCTTCAATGGACCCTCCTGCTGCTAAGTCAGATTATCAACAAGCTTTCCCTGATTTCTTTCTACAATCCCACACGAAACTCGCTCCTATGCATCGGTTTGGCCGGGACCCCGAAGCCATGCGCCATACTCGATCCAAGATCGATGCATGCTAAAACAAGGCGATAGCGAAATCCCAGCATTCAGTCCGACTGAACTTTTGCGGATAATGCCATACAAGCGACGGCGCGGGAGACAGGCTGCATCTGTAAAGGAGATCCTACTAAAAATACAGAATTTAGGTGGCTCTTTGGATGCCGATGGAGCATCCGGAGCTAGCTCCGAGTTACAAAAATTGCTACGGAAGATACCGATGAAGTCCTTAAAATTCGGTGAGGATGTTCGGCCTCCATATCAGGGAACATACAGCAAGCCTTTGTG
>MVGC01000469.1:0-18138 GCA_003589665.1 Aspergillus sclerotialis | reverse complement strand
TTTTTTTTTTTTTTTTTTCCAAATCGAATCTGGGTTGATACCCGATGATTTGAACCGGGACTGGCTCATCGGACGACATTTTCCTCTTCAAGTGTAACATTAAGTACTTGATGTACCATACGGTATCCTGACAGGGAATCATACGAAACCATACAAACTGGTAATTCTCAAACCAGGATGATCCCTGACTGTCAATTCTACTGCCTCGGCCAATTGGAGTTGTCAAACTGCTCTGATTTTGTATTTACTCGACAGGGATGTCGGCCAATCGACTGCTAGATTGCCATCTTTTTCATGCTGTTCGCTATTCTTCTTCTGTCCATCTCCCCCATCGCTTTCCTCTCGTGTCTGTCCGCCATCATGTTCCCCTACTCCATTGCTCAATTCTGGTCCCTGTCAGTCGATGCACCGGTCCTCCCTGATCTCTGTCATTCTGTGCCTGTGTCTGACCCGACCCTTTTTTAATCTCCCCCCATGCCGTATCTGAATGCTGTGCATTCTCTACCGTCCGTTCTCCTCACTCCCTCCCCTCTACCTGCATACTCCTTGTATACTTTTACTTTCTTGTAGCTTAGGTACAGGTGTTGAGAAGACATTTCCCTCGCGGGATTGATTTACTTGGGAGTTTCAAATTCTATTTCTACGTTGTACTGGCATGTGGCTTGATTTATATATGCTTTTCTTCCATTGAACATGCATTGTCCCCGAGCTTGGCTTTAGATCCTGTTCTTTTATTTGGTTCTCCAGCTCCCCGGATCTATTCCTTTACTTCCTCACTATCCAGACTTCAGACCAATTTATTCGTGTCTCCCAGGTAGTCCTGATCCCAACCCGTGACTGTGCTGCAGATAGTCGGATTAGGAAGCACAGATTTATACTTCCTAGCCCTCGCCCCCATCATTTGGCTATCTTTGGCCATGGAGACTGACAGACAACACGGGCATGGGCATGGACAAGATAATGACTTTCCGCATTCCCACTGGGAGTTGAACTCCTTTCCCACCCAGCAATCTCCCCCATTATCTGATTACCATGGATTCGGCGCATACCCGCCGCCAGTTTTGCCAATGGATCCATCCTTTGCGATAACCGTGCCACCTCCATACTCTTCCCTGCCGTTAACAATGCCATCTCATACATGGCCTAGCATGTTGGCAACGCATACGCCATTTCCAGAGTCAGGTTTACCGGCGACCACTGCGCCGCCATCAGCCTCTGCACCACCACCGTTGACGTCGCCCACTACGCCAGCCCCTCCTCCTCCTCCTCGGAAAGCTTCGACCGGAGGAACCACTCCGAGGAGGACCTTGACTGACGAGGATCGTCGTCAGATGTGTCTCTATCATGAGGAAAACAAGACCGCGAAACAGACGGACATTGGAGGTAAGTTTGCCACTTAGATGGAATGACCAAAGCTAATGGATGACAGTACTATTTGGAGTGGAAAGAAGGTACGAAGATTCATTGCACTGGCCTCCTGGCGCTTGATAGACATTTCTAACTTCACTAGTACTGTTTCAAAGGTGCTGCGGCAGAAGGAGAAGTACTTGAATCCCGACGATGGGAAGAATGGGAGTCGGTCTCCAATTAAAAAGGCCAAAGGGAGAGTTCCCGATATTGAGAAGGCACTTTTCAACTGGGCGAAAAATTATCAGCGTCAAGGATTCTCTCTAACAGATGAAATGATCCGGGAGAAAGCTCTTTTCTTCGCAAGCAACTGCGGGCGACCAGAGGGCAAAGAAAAGCTCCTAAGTACAAATTGGTTGGAAGGTTTCAAGCTAAAATACAACCTGAGAGGACCAAAATCTCGGAAGGGCTCATTTGACACCAGGAGCGAACCCGAAAGCCCTTCTCGTCTGAGTACCAACCCAGGGCATGAGTCTGCCATCCAGTCACCTAACGAGGTCTCACCTACTAGTTCTCCAGCAGGGTTCGCTACGCCGTCTCCTCTGTCCCCAAGCCAGAGTCAGGATAATATAAAAAAGGAACTTACCGATAGTCTTGCTCAAATTGCTGGCAGCTATCAACATAACCATTCAAAAAGCACAACGTCTATCGATACCTCGCCTTCTTTCTCTGCTGGATTCACTAGTCCGACTTCTACTCTGCTATCCGAAAGTCCATTCACACCTATCAGCCAATCCGGTATCCCATCGACAGACAGTAATTCCAGCAGACCGCGGAGCCAAACATTCCCTACCGTAATGGCCGATCCAAATATCATGGCCACGGATGAACCATTTGATAACGTGCCACCGAAACAAACAGCTCATCAAATGCCCACTTCAACACTGGAGTCCCCTCTCGAGGAACAACCTAGCCCTAAAGCCACTGGCGGGGACGCCTCCAATACAATCAAGCGCAATCGCAGCAACCCTGAGATCAGAACTAAATCTATATACCCCCCGACATTCTCGAAATCAAGCACCGTCTCCCCAGTTAGCTCTCCCGGATCTCCTACTCAAGACGAAGCACGCCGAGCACTGGAACTGGTGATGAATTACTTCCAACACCAGCCCACGGGCCTCGCACCGCAGGATTGCATTGCTATCGGGAAGTTGATGGAGAAACTTGAACTCGAGCAGTCGCAGCAAACTATGCTCCCTGGTGGATTGACTCGGATCGATGAATTGGACGATGCTCCTCATGTTGTAAGTAGGAAACGGAGTATTCACGAAATGGGCTGGAGTTGAACTCTGCCCGGACCTCAGCTGTTTCTTTTATTTCTTTCTCCTTATTTCGGCTCCTTAATTCCCTCCCACACTACATACACACTATACGAATTCATCCCACATACCCCAACTCCTTTTTATCATCTCATGTTTCGGGCGGCTTACTACCCTGTACTGTTATATCACCACATATGTCCTCTCCTCCACATCTGTTAATTTATTCCTATTATCCATGATTCCCTGTTTCATTACATCATTGCCATACATTCAGTTATTCAGTTATCCATTCATTCATTCACTCATTCACATGTTTATTTATCTTTCTTCGCTGGAAAGGACGGAAGGACAGACGGACGGACAGGAAAGGATGGATCGGATTCGGACAGGACAGGATACAACCATACAGACACACAGAGGGCAACCTCGACTGGACTGCGATCGGCGTATGTCGGATTGGTTCTCGCTTTAATATGGACTTTGGTATTTGGTACCTAATTGAATTAATTGGTTATATGTGGACAGGACATGTGATATTTGTTTCCATAGGTCGACCGTTCGTTCGTTTGTTATCTACAGTATAACTGTCGCATTTACCTACCTACCTAGGTATTGTACATGCCATACCATGTCTATACCTATTTGCATTTCTATTCTTCTAGGCGGGTATTTATTACTTGGGGTTGCGGGTGCGCATGTACAAGTACATACAATACAGCAACTCAGATAGCTCAGTCAGCCCGCATATTCAGTCCGTACAAGCAGGTTGGTCTAGATAACTCAATATCTACCTAAGTACTGTACATACTAAAGTAGGAGCTATATTCAAGAACCATGTCTATAGATTGGGCAGTAAGCAAAGCATCAGGCAATCTGCAATGGAATGAAAATCCCCGAATGAACCCCGGAGACCGACCGAGGTTAGGTAGAGCGCCCACCTTCCTAAACTGGCATCTCTAAATCGTAGGTACTACTAGGGCTACCGGAGGATCCGGGCGATCGACTGAAGAAAGCATCCACCCATCCAACCTTCTCTCCCTCTACTACCTAATACATAACCAACCAACCAGTTGAGGTAGGCAGATCAAGGGCCCCCAGTACCGACACCAACACCAAGACTCTAACCGGGACTCAAACCAACACCCCTATCTTCTAAAAGCTCCCCAACGCTCTTCTCTTGAAGCTCTGGTAAAAGACGAATAAGGATGCGTTCGATGATCGCGTAGATGAGATGTTTGTTGCAGTATTCGTCTGCGAATAGGTCGAGGATGTCGGATTCGATTGTTTGGAGAATGGTCTCTTCTTCGCTATCGGTTTGGTTTCCGTCTTTGACAGGGTTGGACATGCTGGGATTATCAAGATTACTATTATTTAGCTCCGGTGGAGCGTTATTCGTATTGGCATTATCGTCATTAGCGTTATCGTTCAGGTTGGCGTCGGGATCTGCGTTACGGTCGTAAGAGCGGGTGGAATTGTGAATATTAACAGAAGGGGACCAAAAGGATCTAGCGACGGGTCTAGGAATTAGCGATAAGATTCCAATCGCGCAGCGCCGTTTGATAGTTGCGGTTTCGAGTTCAGATGGTGTAGACACAGGTGCTGCGGTGTTACTCTTGTCGGTTGCATTGCTAGGAACGCTAACGCCTTCGGCAGGGGGCGGTGTTGCCGCTTGCACAGGCACATGTGGGGAGGGGAAAGACGCTGATGAGGAAATGGCCGGGACGCGAACCCCAGCCCTTGCTGCTAACGCTCCTCCCTGGCCCCTGTTCGGAGTTGGAGTCGGACGAGCGTTTCCTGGGAAAAGGGCCGCTCTTGTTGCGCGAAGGAGGTTGGGTAGCAAGGTGGGGGTGAGGAGATAATCATCTATGGTCTCGTGAAGTAATCTGGAAGCGAGAATAAATTGACGAGGTTAGCGTGTTAATTAATTTTTGGTGCAGAAAATAGATCAAATTGCGCAATGACCGGAGAACGGCAGAGTGTGGAGAAGGGTTAAAAGGTCATCAGATATTGGAAGAATTCGGCGAGGAATCGACAAGAGGGGATCTCGAGATCTGCTTGGCCAGAAATGTCAAGGAGCTTGGGCCAGCCATTGGTGCAATTGCAGAAAATTGCAATGTCGACGATGATTGTGGAAATGGAAGAGAGTGTCCCTGAGCACAAAAGTGCCCACCTTGGCCAGGATTGAAATTCAAATCCTTCATCAGGAAATTGACTGATTGGCTAGACGTCGAATTGATTGGCTTGGTCGTCCTATCCATGCAATTTCCCAAAGTCGCATGGCCATTAAACCACCAATGCCTGACGATCGTCATGTACCATTTATGTATCCTTAGCGTTGTTTGCCAATCTCGACAGCTGCATTCCGCCGGCTCATTTCTTCTTTCCCGGCAGCGCAAATCAATGTAATTTTCGTCCCTCAACTTCATCTTGCCACTGCCAAAACGGTGTGGTTGCAAGGGGGAACCTAGACATAACGGCACGGAAAGGCCCGATGTGTCGTAATGGCTTGGACCAGTAATATTCCAAATCGAGTGGGTGTCACCGAAGCAATCTTAACGAAACTTTCCGCAGCGAAGAATCCATGAAAATCTTAAAAAAGAAAGTAAGAAACGAATAGGTCGAGAAGAGTAAAAACTGTACGCACACGGTAAAATAACGGTAAGCGCCGGTCACGAACGGTAATGACGATACGGACTGCATGGACAAATTGGATACGTAACGCTGCAGCCACCACAAGATCAAGTGATCGGGGGGATATGCGACAAATTTCCTTGCACTACCTTTTATTCTTCCAATCATCCTTTGAACTCGCCTGTCAAAAAGATTCTCCATGTTTATCGTTCCGTGCCGCTTCTCCACATGCTCTGTTCGTCATCACGGTCCGGCCCTTCCCCTTTCTATGAAAGGGAAAACTGCATTAGGAAAACTCAACATGTCATAACTCACCTGTCAATGGCACTATCCGTGTCACCTAACCTGCCTGGTCCCGCCAGCATAATATGCTGAATCAGTGTGAGCATCCCCGTCAACCAAGGCATCCGCCGAGGGACATCTAGCAGTTGCGAAATCATCCCGTAGAGGCGGTAATTTAGAACTGCGCGCTTTCCCGTGACATCACCGGATAATCTCGGGGGTCCGTTCCCATGACTGGGGGGACTTGACTGACTTGCTGACGGGCTCGATGTAACCCGAACGAGACCGATTGCAACGAAACAAAAGGCCACATAGGCTAGATAGATAGCATTAAGGAGACTCCAGATCAAAGCAGAAACTCGCGATTGGGAATCAGGCGGATTGGTCTTTGGTTCTTCCACGGTTGAGAGTAAGCCGAACTTCTTCAATTGATCCTCCTGTCCTTGGTCTGTCTCCTTATAAGCGTCGTAGACCTCTTTCTTTTCGGCATCAATAATTTTCGCAACGGCTTCCCACAAAAATCGCCCTTCGCATATCCTGGCACTGACTTCATTTCCCAAGATGAGATCGGCTAGAATGTCACCAACCAATGTTCGGAGGCATACATTCTCGAGATCCTCCGTTGGAAGGAGCACGGCCAGCGCGCCTTGTGCCAACAGCTGTCGGTATATAGCTTCATTTTCCCTTTGTTGGACTATGGTGTCAGGATCGGAAGAATCAGGAATAGGCGAAAGGCCTGGATGCGGGTCGATGGTATGATAGACGGTTCGAGTCGAGGAGGACAGTCCTGACAGGTCAGGCTGTTGTTTGGCAAATCTATAGGCTATCGCCCATCGTCAGTATAAAATCAAGTAGCCTAGACAGAGTTGGATGCAGGCTTACAGGTAATGTGGGCCTCAACCAACGAAGGAATTTCATCCAGGAGCAGCTGTGCCGTATCAACCTGCCTTAATCTTTGCTCAAGAGCTCGGGTGCAATGGGCGATCACCTGGAGCACCTCGTTGACGAGATTCTGATCCGATGTGAGTTTTGAGTACCACGAATAAATAAACTCCTTAACAATTATAGCTATAAGAGCGTAGAGTTCACGATCCACATCATTTGAACTCGTAAGCGGAGGCAACAGCTCTTCTAGAGACTGTGGAGTTGAGGCACCATAGTTGCCGGCCTGCGGACAAAGGACTCGCCGGATCAGAGTGGCCGTAGCCTTCTCGTTTGTCGCATCAACCTGCCCATCACGATTAAGATCTTTTCGAAAACGTGGGCGACGAGGATCAGGAGACGGCTGTTTGGTAAGTGAAGACGAAGGTAACGCGGTTGAAATGGAACTGGAAGTCGTTGGGCTAGCTTTGAGATGGGAAAGTGGATGGAGGCCGGGACGAAGATCACTGGTCATCTCATCGCAGTTGGTAGATTGATGAGAAGTAATTAAATAGGGATTGGATCAATAGAAATATCCCGTCGAAGACTGCCATCTATCAGAATGTAGTCTGGTGAAGATCAGCAAACGCATTGATCAAAGACGATGATACAACTCATTCTTCCGCATTTGGAAATTAGGGCTTAGGGTATTGTTCGCCCGTGCCGATAAGCCGCTTATCTTGAATTCCCCGGATTTATGGATTTACTTCCGCTTCTTCTCCTTTTCCTCCCCATTAAGCAAGACACATTGATATTTTCTTGGTGGATTCTTATTATATCCTTATTCTTCATCATGACAATTACTTATAATGAGGGAGCAATCCCTTTATGGCTAGACTGTGATCCTGGTCCGTAATCTTCCCCTCACTATCTCCAACGCTTACTGACTTCCCCTCAGGGCACGATGTGAGTCTTGACTGATGGTCCTAACGGATGAATAGTAGATGACCAACATCAAATTGGTGTAGGATGCATTTGCCATTCTTCTTGCCGCTCATCACCCATCTTTGAACCTTCTAGGCATCACTACAATCCATGGAAACGCTTCCTTGGAGAAAACCACGATTAATGCAGGAAGGGTCTTAGAGGCTATAGGAAAACCAGATATTCCTGTCTACCCAGGCAGTAGAAAGCCATTCTGTAGGCCGGCTCTGCATGCGGCGAATATCCATGGTAGGACTTGCTATTCCTGCTTTAGGACAGTCAGCCCTGTGTAGACAATTAACTTGCCATTTCTAGGCGACTCCGGACTTGATGGTACGGATTTATTACCGAATGCTACCAAAAAGCCCATTACGGATAAAAATCCCATTCTTGCCATGCGTGATGCTCTTTTAGCACAACCAAAGGGTACACCTTGGGTTATCGCAACAGGTGCCCTAACCAACGTCGCCCTGCTCTTTGCGACGTTCCCGGAAGTAGCGGAACACATCCAAGGTCTCAGTATTATGGGCGGTGCTATTGGGGATGGCTTCACTGATGCCCCTATGAGCCATCTTCCCGGCCAGCATTCAAGAATTGGAAATGTGACCCCATGGGCCGAGTTTAACCTTTACGTATGGACCCCGCCAACATTATCGGATTTGTCTAACGTCGTTTCAGTGTGACCCCGAAGCGTCTCAGTCTATATTCAGCAATTCTATCCTTTCACCAAAAACCACCATCATAACACTCGATCTAACACACCAAGTTCTTGCTTCACACGCTGTGCAAACTCGCGTCTTGCACGGCCTAGGCGACCCAACCACCGAGCCTACCGTTCTTCGGCGAATTTTGCATGCGCTCCTTGTTTTCTTCGCAAATACGTACAACACTGCCTTTGGGCTGTCCACAGGTCCCCCGCTGCATGATCCACTTGCTGTTGCCGTGATACTTTCAAACCTCAACCCGGCATTTGCGAACAAGCATCCTGAGCAGGCACTCAAGTTCCATGACAAAGGCGGAGAGCGCTTCGCCATTACTATAAACACTGATGGTCTCCATGGAGAAGACGTCATTGTAACAGGCCAGCTTGGTCGCTCGATCGCCGCGGCGGCCGAGGAACACGGTGTTGCTGTCCCTAGAGGGGTGGACGTGAAGGCATTCTGGGATATGATTCTTGATTGCATTAAGCGAGCTGATGAGTGCAAAGCTGCTCAGAAGTAAGATTATAGTTGGATATAATATAAGATTGGCATAGACTCCAGATTGATGGTGATGCATGATTGGATATAGAATATATGATCTACGAACTTTTACAGGATAAATGGGAATGACGTTTGTATACATATTTAATAGCAGCCAATTTTGGGATAGCTTTAGGTAGTCATAAAGCGAACCAGAAAATACAGTTGCATCATCATCATATCCATAATCGAGGTCATATCCAACCCACTATGCAGAACAAAAGCAAACTAGGCACACAACAAAACAACGAAAACTACCACTCCCGAATTCCTCCATCAGGTCCATAAAACTCTTTACACTGCCACGGCTCCGTATTAGCCGAAACCCGTCTCACCATCTCCTCGTCAACCTCGATACCCAACCCCGGCGCCTTCAAAGCATCAACATATCCATCCTTAACATCAAAAACCGACGCATCCTTAATATAACTCGTAACATCATATTCTCCAGCTTCAATATTATAGTGCATCCCTAAGCTCATTTCCTGGATCGCGAAATTCGGAGTCGCAAGATCAACTTGCATACAAGCTGCTAGGGCAATAGGCCCTAAAGGGCAGTGTGGCGCTAAAGCAACGTCGTATGTTTCGGCCATAGATGCGATTCGGCGTAGTTCTGACACCCCACCGCAGTGGCTGATGTCCGGTTGGAGGATGTCAACGCTGCCATCTTCGAGGAAACGTTTTACGTCCCATCGGTTGTAGAGTCGCTCGCCTAGGGCGATTGGACATGAGACCTGGGATGAAAGATGTTCGATGGCTTCCGGGTGTTCAGAGAGGAGAGGCTCTTCAAGGAAGAGTGGCCGATGAGGTTCTAGAGCGCGGGCTAGTTGTTTGGCCATGGGTTTATGAAGGCGACCATGGAAGTCCAGCGCTGCGTCGAGACCTAGGGCTTTAACGGTTTTTAGGCGTTCAACGCTGGAATCTAATACGCTGGGAGAATCTAGCCAGTGCATGTCCTCGGTGGCATTCATTTTCACAGCCTTGAAACCCTGCGCCAGTCGTTCTTTGCCGGCGGCTTCGACGTCGGCGGGTCTGTCGCCGCCAATCCATGAGTAGACTGAGAGCTTGTTGCGCACTTTGCCGCCTAGCAGTTGGTACACTGGTACACCTAGTCGGCTGCCTTTTAGGTCCCAGAGTGCGATGTCAATACCTGATATCGCTGACATGAACACTGGGCCACCGCGGTAGAAGCCAAGACGCCATGAGGTTTGCCAGATATATTCGATATCGCTAAGTAAATGTTAGACGTGTCAGCCGTACGTAGATACCTACTCTGCTTCGTATCCTTGGAATCTCCGGATTAAACCATTGAGAGTGCCCTCGATCGCTTCGGTGTGACCTTCAAGCGTACTCTCTCCCCAGCCATTTTGGCCGTCTTCGTCGGTGATTTTGACAAAAAGCCACCGGGGAAGAACACGGAAATATTCAATAGACTTGATTTTGGCCATATTAATGCGGATAGAAAATTGGATAGACACAGAAGATGGAGAAGTGGTGTTAAATAGAGGGAGGAAGTATATCGGAGATTGACCGGGAGTGTTAAGTGTTACACAACACAAGAACCCAAAATCGTGTGATTCCGTTCATCCCGCGTTTTCAGTTCTTTCTCTTCCTCTTCTCCACTTAGTCCACTCCATCTCTCTTCTAGTCTCTTGCTTCCTTCTGATCGCCTATTTGTGTCCTGTATCCCGGTCGGTCGTGAAAACCCCCACTCTTCTGAGGTTTTCTCTCCGCGCTTCCACCGCCTACCCGCTCACCCGATTGCGAGATGCCCCCGGCCAACTCGCCTTCGGTATGTATTGCCTTTGGATTCTGGATGCATGCCCTCTAGCTATATCTAACTTTTATCACCACAGGAAACCCGCCCGTTGTCCCCTGAAACCATCCCCCCGCCGCCTAACGCCGCCGCCTTCTCGCCGGAATCCCGCTCCGTGGGCAGACCGCCTATATCACACCAAGACTCCTACTATCGCGGTATCGCATCAAACATCTTCCCCGAAGGAAACGACGCACATGACGATAACGTAAGTTTCTTGCGCAACCGCCTCTCCCCGGCGTACTATTCCCGACGCGATCGTCGACGACAACAGCAACCTTCCGCGGGCAACGGGATAGATTCCATGGATATCGACGATACAGAGGATTTTGAATCAAACCGTCGGATGCGCATCGTGCGCCGTCGATGGGATGAACCGACTAGTATACCAAATTATGAGCGAAACTCCAATACCCAGTCTTTATATGGCTGGGCTCCAAACTCTGATAATGACGATACAGATGGTAACCGGGCCAGCGATGCCTTAACCGCTTGGTATAGACGACTTGGATCTAGGAGTATTGTGTCTAGGACAGAGACGCCGCGGGATGAAGCAGAGAGTCGGAGTCCACCGCACTTGGCGGATGAGACCGTGAATAATGAGGACGGAAGCGATCCCAACAGGCCTTTCTCGGCGACGGAGGCGTTGTTCCAGTCTATGAGACGTCAGCCACGGTTTACCCGTGCGAGGGCTCTTCAAAATTACCTCCTCGAACGGGATCCGTCCCGCCACGGACGAGATAGCTCGCCTCCGTCGAGGACTTATCGGCTCCTCCCAAACCGCACAGACCAACCTGAGTCTCATAGGAATTTCCGCGGCGACCGCGACCGCGAGCAACCCGAGAGCCATATGTGCGTGAATGGGCACCGAAGGTCTCATGTGCCAGGACGGGACGGTCCAAGTGTGAAGGATGCAATCCGGTATCTGCATCAACTCCGACATGCGCATTCATATCAAGAGGCTATTCGAACAGCCATAGCTTATGGGTTTGTCTCCCGGGATTATCCATCGTTCCACGATAACGACCTCGTTCTTGACACCACATCAATAACCCTACCGACTGAGTGCTCCTGGTTACGCCCGGGGATTGTCTTTTCAGGATCCCAAATTGCAGCGTATAACAGTGGCGCAGGCGTCGGACGAATCTCTCGAGGGCCAAACGAGCCACTCTTTACATATTACCCCGATAACAGCAGAGATGTGATTGGGCCTTTGCCAAGGAATGTGTACAGCTGCAGCATGGACGAGAACTGGCCTGTCAAGGTTACTTTCCATGATATCAACTATGAAGACTTGACACTGTCAGGAACCATGGAAGCGTACAATATCCCGGATAAAACCTCTCCAAATCAAGACGCCCACATTGTCACTTTTCTCGAAGGAGAAATCATCGATTTTAACAGACATACACTCAAAACTAAAAATTTCGAAGCAAACGCCGACGTGGACAGCACCTACTGGCGGAAATTATACCCATTCAACGACCTCCCGGAGGATAGTGCACTGGCGAAAAGCCTCGTGAGCAAGAAATTCATCACTGAGAAATTGGCTGAGCAGTGGGTTTTTATGAGGTGGAAGGGTGAGTCACTTAACTCTCGTCTATATTTCTCTTACACCTCACTTGCTAATATTTATCAACAGAACGCTGCTTCATAACCCCCACAGACTCCCGCCAAGGTCTCACAATCTCAGGCTTCTATTACATCACTTTACGTCGTGACACTGGTAGGATTGAAGGTCTCTACTACGACCCCGGTAGCTCGCCTTATCAACGCCTCGTTTTGAAGCCGGAGAGGTATAAGATGGTTCGGCCAGCTTATAAGTTCCGGTAGTTTATTATCATTTACCTTTTGCATGAGTTGCGTACGGCCGCTCATTTATCCTGCATATTGCATTCATTGCATTGCGATTTACAATCATTATGATTTGAATTATGCTTGGTGTTTGGCGCTTGACTCGATTGTTCTCAGGAAGCTCCCTCGCTCGCATAACTTGGTGTTTGGTTTATTACTTTCTTCATTTCTGGGTGGTTTGGCTGGGTTACTTAGGTATGAAAGGGAGATCACTATGGACCTGGTATGGATGGCATGGAAGGTTGGTACGCTTTGATATCCCCTCGAATGAACGAGACAAAATATGGGATTTATGGAGACAGCTTGCATATAAATGAAAAGTATTACCCAGTTACAATTACGGTCCAAATCTCAGACTGAAAGTAATCGACTTGGCAAGATGTTCATTTAATTCATGGACTCGATGCCATTACAATGCCTGATAGCACTGAATGTACATTGTAGTACAGGATAGACAGATCAAACAATATAGGACGATCCCAGTAGAATCAATCCCATCTATCCTATCCCGAAGCCAAAGGACGAGGCAGTTTACTGCTCAGTCTGGAAGTAGTTAAGCAGAACAGACCTCTCCTGGGACTCCTCACCCCAGTCCTTAACAACGACGCAAGAGCAGTTAACGACCTTACGGGCGTTACCTTCACGGTCGAGCTGGCCTAAACGAAAAAAAGAAAACCCCATTAGCCTCACATCTCTCCTTCCCCCAAACTAACCAAACCAGATGGAAGCGAAAACTTACAAAGACCAACCCACTCGCCAAGCATCTTGCCATCGGGGACCTTGATCAGGGGGATCTTGTGCTCGGAGCAAAGCGCAACAACGAGCTTCTTGTAGGCCTCCTCCTCACAGCCCTCGTTCAGAACACACATGTGGGCTTGGCGACGGTCGAGGGTCTTAGCGGCCTCGCGGAGACCACGGGCAAGACCGTCGTGGATGAGCGAGATGCGGAGGACGCCCTTGAGCGCGTCGAGGACGCTCATCTGGCCGGAGCCGGTGTCGGCGCTGACTTCGACTTCATCGGCAGCGGCGACGGGGGGGTTGGATTGGGTCTCTTCTCCGTCCGACTTTTTGCATGGTTAGCTTTGGGTTTTTTGGTGGTAGTGAGGGATTTGGGGAGCGGGATTGGGAGCTTAGTGGGTGAGATGGTACCATTTTGGATAAGGTGGTATTGATGTCGGATTATCCTCAAAGAGTGATGGGATTGGAGTTGAAATTGAGGTGGTGATGTGGTGAGTGTGGAGGATTGAATGGGTTTGTTCTTTTTTCGGTTAGGGATGCGATCGTGTGCCCTATGATTATGTAATTGCTTGGCATTATGTTGCAGCGGGAGCATAAGCAATACAGTACAAGGCTGGGAACTTGGAAGCTACAAGTGAATCCTGAACACAATTTACTAAAAATATTATCTCTTCAGTCATCATTGACTATTACGAATCCATCAGAGGTATCATAATCATACATCAAAGAAACGTCCCAGCTGTACATCAAGCTCATCGCCAAGGTCAATCCAGAACATCAAACATATGTACTTGGTCGTGAAAAGCCAAATCCATTCATTAAGCCCCGATCATCAGCACGCGGTGATCCTAACACATGTCCATTCAGCTGTGGCCCAAAAGCAGACTCGGAGAATGGCTCCTGGCCAATATTCATCTGGATGAACTTGATATCGAGCCCATGAAGATGTGGAATATGGGGAACGAGATCCATAAAATCGGACAGCTATTTGCTATTAGCTTTGGTCATCTACCTTTTGTCAGAAATCTTACCTTAACCCAGAACACATGCTCCAAGTCAAAGTATCTTGGCTGTGTTTCGTTGTCTTTTTGCAGGATGTGTCCAACAGACGAGTCAATGAATTCATTGTCGTCTGCTCCAATGAGCATCCTTCGCGTCACACGCCACAGATTTATGCGTTCGGCTGCTGTCGCATTGCGTTTCTCCCAGCTGGCATCTAAAAACAGTCAGTTTTGCATTTACAAGCCTCAGTTGACAACTTACATTGAGAAAGTTGGAGGTCATTGGTGGCCAGCAAAGGCGCAACCAAAAAGTTCGGAACCCATTTCTCATCCGCGGCATCCGGCTCACACTTAGGATCAAGGTTCTTTGTATCGGTCAATACCACAGGCATGAATTTCTTGAGCCAGACTCGACTCCTTGCCCGAGGATCACTAGAGCCAATAAGGTTTGCTGCAATGCGAAGCCGATTCGGCAAAGCAGCTCGGCGTCGTCGTTCTTGCTCTTCTTGTTCCCTTCTGAGTTTCTCGATGCGGAGTCGTTCTTGTTCGAGACGTTTTTGACGCTCATCTTCGGCTTGCTTGATGCGTCTCTGCTCAGCCTCTTTACGTCTACGCTCCTCATCCTCCGCTTTCTCGCGAGCAAGGCGAGCGGCCCGTGCCTCCTCTTCTTTGGCTAGTCGTGCTTTTTCGGCTTCAGCAGCTTGCCGTTTTTGTTCTGCAACACGTTCCTCCTCTGCCTTTCTTGCCTCCTCTCGGCGACGCTCTTCCGCTTCTTCCTCCGCCTTCTTCGCTCGGTTCTCCGCATTATCAGAATCTTCCATGGGAATATCGCCCAGATCATTGCGTTCATGCTTTTCTCGCTCTTCTTTGACAACATTCCGCTCTGGAGATTTACGATCGGCAGTATCCTTAAGCGAAGGTGAACTGGCGTTATTCGAATTACGGCGTTTCGAATCGGTATCGTCGCTCGGGGAACGGTGCGGCTTGATGTCGTCGACCGGGGTGTTCTTCAGACCTCCGTTAGCTATCTTCGGTGTTCCATCTTCGGAGACAACTCGTCGTTTTTTCTTTTGCAATTCCTGCGCATGTCGTTCGGAATCCTGGCCACGCAGTCTCTCGGGGCTCTCGCTACTTCGAACGCGCTTGAGTGGCGGGCCTCCATTCTTCGACGATGGACTATCGGCACGCTTTGTCCCCTCGTCTCGCCCTGACAAAGAATCGGATGAAAGCAAGCTCGGTCTTCGGCCACGGTCTTGTGGTGGCCGCCCTGCGATCAATCGCCTTCTCTTAGGGGCTTCGTCCCCTCGAGATGAACCAGTAGGTTCACTGTCTCTTTGTGCATGAGGAAAACCTTTTGGTCTCGGAGATTCTAGGCGACTCACATCAGGATCAGATGATCCAGCCGGGTTGTCGCTGCCTTCTCTACGAAAGGTTTTTGCGCGTGCTTGACTAGGTCGATCTCGGGACTGTAACAGCTCTCGTTTTCTTTCTTTCGACGGTCCAATATCCTTTGAAGATGATTCCCGATGGCTCCCATTCGGGCTTCCTGGTTTCCTTGAACGAGCTACTGGAGAAGGAGAATCTCTGCGTCCATGATGCCTATTTTCTCTTTCCTTTTCACGCGCCCGCCTAGGCGAAGAACCGTCGGGTTTGCGATGTTTTCTCGCCTTACCAAAGTTATCATAGGCAGCCTTCAGAAGGTCATACTCTTCCTCCCAATTCTCAGCTTTGCGCTCTTTTGATAGTTCAAAATAGGTGCGATCACGATAGAGTCGGCGAGTTGGATTGAATCCCGGTTGATCCAAAAGCAGTCTGATAACAGCAAGATTGCCTCGACCAATAGCTGCCAACATGGGAGTATTATAGCCCGGCTTCTGGTGACCTCCTTGTAAAGGCTCGGGGTCAGGGTCAGCATCCCCCATACCGAGCAGAAGGGAAAGCACTTCATCATGACCACCTTTAGTCGCAGCAATCAAGGACTCGGCATCAGCCTTCTGTCCGACGTTCAGTATGTTCGCGACCCCAGCAATGTCGCCTTTGGAAGCAAATTCGCGCAGATTCTCAGGTGTTGCCTTGGTCCACAATAAATCGTTTCGGGTGGCCTCACTCCTGACCGTCCTCCGTTTAGTTGTAGCACCAAATAGTGGGGGACTTCGTGGTCCAGTCATTGTAGGCGATTCGCGTGGGCTATTGTCTGACGTACGTCTAGAAGATTTGTCCTTCGGTCCGGGACGATCCTCAGACCGCCGGCTGGCTCGTGAATTCGTCTTCTCTTTCGCGTCAGACAGCACACGACGAATTTCCTCATATTCGTCTATATCGGACGGGACCAATTCATAAGGCTCGTCACCCTCCGCATTTAGGGTCCGAGGGTTAGCACCTGCGTCTAGCAAAAGCTTGATCACATCCAAGTGCCCATTTTCAACCGCGTCGATTAAAGGAGTATCCTTGTCAATATTCTTCGTGTCGATATCACAGCCAGCTTCGAGGAGGATTTTCACGATTGGAGCGCAACCCTCGAGCGAAGCGATTTGTAATGGGGTGTTCCCAGCATTGTCGGGAACATTCAAATCTTCCGGACGCTCTGAAAGTCTTGCCACAGCTGCCTCCAACTCCTGAGCGGCGCACGCGCGTGCAAGGCGGGTACGGCCATTTTGATCTCGTTGCTTCTTATGACCCATAGGCTTAGCCGGTGATGCCGATGCACCATCCGCCGATGCAAATTTACGAAGGTGGGCACCTGGTAACGGTGATCCGCTCGCAGAAGACGATACAGATAGCCTATCCTCCGAGCCCTGTCTGTGGAAACCTGTGATCAGCGGAGCAGGTGCCTTTTTCGATTTGTAACTATCACCGCCAAGTTGCTGGCCAGACGACGTTCGGCTGTGGGATGGTCGCATCGGGGAGACGGAACGATCATTGGAAGCGGGACGAGGAAGGGAGACTCCGTTAAGGTTATTGCGGCCTCTATGGGCAGGGGCGACCGATGGAGGTGGCTGATTTAGACGATATTCCTCGTCTCCTTCAACACTTTCACTAAAACTGCGTTTCCTCGAGGTACGATTCTCTTCACTTCTCGGCACGGTTTCGGTAGTCTCAACGGTGGGAGGTTTACTGGGGAGAGGGTGCGATCCTTCGACCTTCTCGACCTTGACAGCCGCTGGAGACTTAGCCCTCGGCGAAGGACTAGACGGGCGTCCATCGCGATCGGCCCCGTCAAGAGAATCATCGTCCATTACCTTTCGCTTCCTAGACTGTAATTCGTTAGGGGATTCCCGCTCCACAGCACCAACATTGTCATCCCTATCATCATGTCGTTTTGGTTCATGGGCTACGTATTTCCGTCTCTTTTCTGGTGATAACGACTCACGTCCCGACTGAATTATGGTTTCTGCCTCTGAATCCGCCCTCGGGCTCAACGGCGCATCGCCATCCCCTGCAGAATCATCCTTCTTTAGAGCATCGTCTTCCGATGGATGGATCTGCTGGGAGGGTTTCCTAGTTGGAGACGGTGGTTTCGGGAAGGACTGGGGATTTACGTTCACAGCGAGCGCGCTTCGACCGGGATCCAGGGCAGCTGGCAAGGAGACCGCGTCGACATTACTCATAGCGATAGCACTCGAAGTCGGGAGGTCTCGTTCGTCATTTTCGGAAGCCGTGACTGTCAAGATAGTGGGTCGAAAACACCAGCAATTGCGCACGAACTGGTGCTCGACCACGCTTCAAAGAACTGCTGTAAACAGAGTATTGGCGGAGTATTGGAGTGTAATATTCGAGGAGTCGATGAGGATAGTATCGAGGCGTGTAAACCCAGAGAAGTCGCAAGAGGTAGAGAATAAAGGAACCACAAAGGGTGAATAATAGGGTATCGGAGGTGGAGAGATTCAATATGGAAAAGGGAAAGGGAGAGTAAAAATTAATATGACAGAGATTTCGAGAAGAATAGGAAAGGAGGAGAAGAGGCGAAGATTAAGGACGAGGGAAAACAGGAGAAGGCGTGGAAGAATGAATGGGAAGGAGGGATTCGAGAAGAGAAAGAAAGAGAAAGGGAAGGGAAAGGA
>MVGC01000468.1:0-18211 GCA_003589665.1 Aspergillus sclerotialis | reverse complement strand
TGCTTCACTTCTTCTTCCTCTTCCTCTTCCTCTTCTTATTCACTGCTGCTTATTCACTGCTTCTTCCCCATCTCTTCTCATTCACTTCTCTCTTCCGTCCTATCTTCTCTCTTTCTCTATTTCTTTCTTCTAGCTTCTCTGTAAGTAATCCACGCTCCTATTGTCATTCCTCACTTTATTGTTTACCAACCCTTCACTTGCATCTACTATTTCTCTCTGACTCACAATAGATCTATCACTCCAGCTTTCTCTCAGAACCAAAAATGGCAAGTAGATCTAGATCTACATCTCGCGCCCCTCCTTCCCCAGGAAAGAGGGGCGATCCTGCTTTGGATAATCCAAAGCTTGTAACCGACAAGTGCAGGAATATAGATCTCCCAATGGCTGCTTTCAAACTAAACCACCTGGTAAGTCTAAATCGTCTGTAGCATGCAGAGTGAATGGTAGACCCACAACTTTGTTTCACTGTCGTGTATTCACTGGAACCATTCACCAACCATCTTTGGCTTCATTCACTGGCTGGCTCCGTAACACATTTTGCTGATGTCAACACATTTTCTATAATGCCCTACATATATAAGCCCCCCTTCTCCTCTCCAGCCAGCCTTGCTTCTCTCCTACAATTTCCCTTCTTCCATCTTCCATCTTCCCTGCCCACACACATACTTCATATCCTAAGACTTCCTTATCGCATTAAAACATACTGTATCCCCTGTCTATCATGGAGAACCTCTTTGAGATAGACAAGCTGACTGGCGGCCTTCGCCATCTACGATTTCGAGACGCTGACGAGTACGAAAAGTACGGTGTCCCCACCGATGTAGTCCCACGTCCTGCATTCAACCAGACTGGCAAGGAGATCGAGGTCTTGCTTAACGCATTCCCGATCACCAAGTTCCCATCTCGGCCAATCTACCAGTATGATGTAGGTATCATTCTTGCCTGTTCATCCACTTGGCACTAACACATGGGGCAGGTCTGCATTGGCGATGGAACTGAAAAGCCCATTGTCAACAGAAAGGTCTGGGCCTCCCCTGATCGTAAGCAGGCACTACAGCAGATCATCTTCGATGGATCCAAGCTGGCTTGGTATGTGTTGCTCTATTATGGCACCACTTGAGCACCTAGTAACTGCAACAGGTCCATGAATAAATACGAAAAGGAGTTCAATACCGTTGTTGATCTTGACGTTGTTGAAAATCGTCCCGGCCGTTCATCCAAGAATGCCTTCCGTCTGGTTGTTCGCCTTACCAGAACAGTCAATTTGGGAGCTATCAATGCTTGGCTCACCAAGCAGATCGACCTGAACGAAGCTGTCCTTGAGGCCTTCAGTAAGTTTCTTGAGCTTGAGGCACCTGGGTTGACCCTGGCTAACTGTAACAGATTTTCTGGATCATCTGTTGAGGGAGTACCCGAGCACCCGGTACCTTTCACTCAAGCGCACATTTTTCAATGAAAAGGCAGAACGCTATGACCTCGGAAATGGTGTCTCTGCAATGAAGGGTGTCTACCAGGCAATTCGCCCGGCCATTGGTCAAGGACTTGTCGTGAATGTCGATGTCTCAAACACCTGTTTTTGGTCTTCCATCTCCCTTCTGGGATTGGCACTGGCCATCCTTGATGCTCGCGACCACCAGCACGTGGTTGCGCTTTTGCAACCTGTTTCCGATGGTATTGGCGGCATCAGAGAAAGTAATGGATTTTACGAAGTCCACAAACGCGTCAAGAACCTTGTCGTTTCCCCTCATTATAGAGGCTGTCCTGTCATGGGCAAGCCTTTCAAAATCAAGGGTCTCGTCAATGCAAATGCACGCGAGTATTTGATCACTCTGAATGACAGGGCCACAGGTCAATCAAGAAAGATCACTGTCGAACAGTATTTCAGGCAGAAATACAACGTGATTTTGGACTACTACGACCTTCCCATGGTTGAGATGACCAAAAAAGATGTTGTCTATCCGATGGAAGTTTTGGGAGTCGAAGGACTTCAAAGATACCCTCACAAACTCACAGAGTATCAGACATCAGCGATGATCAAGTACTCAGCCTCTCGTCCTGTTGATCGCCTGGCGTCTATCCGAAAGTGCAAGGATATGCTGGAGCATCACAAAGATCCGGTACTTCAGACATTCGGTCTTTCCATTGACAGTAATATGATTCGCTCCAAGGCACGTCTTCTGCCGAATCCAGAAATTCAATTTGGTGGGAACCAGCGCCATAATCCTGGCACTAATGGACGCTGGGACTTGCGTGGCAAGAAGTTCTATGAGCCGAACAGGAGGCCTCTTGATTCATGGGGGGTTGGGGTCTTTTCCGGAAAACGCAATGCAATCAGCCGCTCCCAAGTAGAGAACTTCTGCGATGCTCTTATGAGAGGATACTCCGGGCATGGTGGCAATGTCGCCTGTCGCCCATTGGTCCTTGAGCTCACGGAGGACATTGCCGAAGCTATCAAACGGCTCTACAATGCTGTAGGGGTCAAGTTTCAAAAAGATCCAAAGATGCTGCTTTTTGTTGTCCCAGATAAGAATTCTTTTACATATCTTCGGATCAAGAAGTCTTGCGATTGTCGCTGGGGTGTGCCTTCTCAATGCATGCAGGCCAGTCATGTCATCAAGGCCAATCCTCAATATGTTTCCAACGTCCTTATGAAGGTCAATGCGAAACTCGGTGGCGCCACAGCTCGTGTCATTCCTAAAGTCCCTGAAGCCAAGCTTAAGCCTCAGTCTCTCATCGTCGGTGCTGATGTGACTCATCCTATGTTGGGTGTGAACACTCCGTCTCTTGCAGCTATGTCTGTCAGTGCTGATCAATATGGAATGCGCTACTGGGGCGCTTGTGATTGCAATGGAGACCGTGTTGAGATCATCAATCGGGCTAATATTGACATAATGTTTACTCCTCTCCTCCGTGAGTGGATGTCTACTGTCGGCGGCGGGCGTGCTCCAGACAATGTCTACTATTTCCGTGATGGTGTTTCACAGGGACAGTTTGAGCACGTCTTGAAGAGAGAGGTCTTCAGCATGAGGGCAATTCTCATGAAGCTTACCCAGGACAAATGGAAGGGCAAGTTTACCGTTGTCATTGCGAACAAGCGTCATCATATCAGGGCTTTCCCCAAACCCAACGATCGCAATTCGGCTGACCGTAATGGCAACCCACTGCCAGGTACGCTCATTGAGAGAGATGTTACGACTCCTCATGAATGGGATTTCATCCTTTATTCGCACATCGCACTGCAGGGCACTGCTCGCCCAGTTCATTATCATGTCATTCTGGATCAGATTGGCCATAAACCTCAGGAGTTGGAGAATTTGATCTATGATCATTGTTATCAGTACATCAGGTCGACAACCTCAGTCTCACTGCATCCAGCAATTTACTATGCGCATTTGATTGCTGCGAGAGCACGCCACCACGAAGATGTTCCAGCAAGCTCTGGTCCCCAGAGTGGCCCAGAAGTTCCATTGACCAACCCAGCGCCCGCCCGTCGTGTGGTTGATCCCAGACTTTTGCCCATTTTCGGCACTTCTAATCGCTTGCCATTCCACATGTGGTTCATCTAGATCATTCTTCTGGGTGCATTTTTTTGCCAAGGCATACAGCATTTAACATTTACGACTTACGACTGATGATGCCGGCGAATTTTTGCAGTTTCATCATCAATTTTCTTTTCCTTTTGCTTTTCTTGCATGTTTCCTTGCATGTTTCTCTTCACATTTTCTTTTATCTTTTCTTTGCATGGGCCAATCTTATGATCTCTCTGTTTCACCAAAATCCAAAGGCCAAAAACAATTGAAAAGAGAAAAAGATCATGAAAAAAATCTGAAAATGAGAAACAAACAAAAAAAAAGTTTGCTCTTTGTGTTTTTGACTGGGATTTTATCCTGGGCCGATCTCGATGGATTCTTGATGAGGTGCAAGTGACTCTTATTCATGGGGATGTTATCAATGGGGGTGGATGTTATTCTGGAGGCTTTTATCATTGAGGGTGTTATTATGAGGCTGTTATGATGATGAGGGTGGCGGTGGAGCGATTATTGTCTTATTTCGATTTGTGTCTGCGATAGCTGTTGACTGGAACCGATCAGACTCTGCCTCTGGATGGATCTGGTCCGGCTGCGGACTCCAAATCGAATGCATTCAATTATGGCTAGAAAAGTCCTAGGTAGTTTTAGTAACAATCAATTCTTTTCTAGCATTCGTCTCCTTGGTAAACTGTAGTTGTAGTGGAAGTGGAATGGTATGTGGATTGGATTCGATTGGAAGGTTAGAACGATGTACGGAGGTGATATGGTTGATTGATTCCACTTTACTGTCTACAGCAAGTACCTAGATAGGTTTTGACAAATACTACAAGAGCGACGCCTGCACCAAATAATCAAGCAAAGCATGCATACAGATGGAATAGACAGATAGGTAGGAGGTTACATGTATTAACAACCGCATTGAAATAGACACCATAAATAAGCCAGGTAGCCAGCTAGGGTTATGTACAGTACAGAGAGCAGTGCAGTAAAAATACAGCAAAACGAAACTAGAAGCACAGAGACAAAACCAACCAAGCCAAGCCAAGCCAAGCCAAACGATCAAATATCACCATGTTCGCCAGCGACCCCATTGGTCAAGCCCGCATCGCTAGGCCTGCCCTGGTCGATACTCTCACTACCACGAACACTCTCCTCAGCAACAGTAACCCCATCCGCATCAGCACTCTTCATCTCAGCAACCAACGGAACCTCATCCGCAGCACCGTCAAGACCCTTCATATTCGCAGCCTTGAGCCCATTCACAGTAGACTCGTCGCCCTCAGCACCGGGAAGACCCATAGCCACACCGCTGTTTTTCTTAACTTTTTTCTTGCTGGGTTCTGTAGACCCCAGCTTGTTGAGGTTCTGGCTAGAGGATGATGGTGGGAGGGGCCGTTTCTGGGGACTCGAGTTCGGTCCTGCAGGCGGGGGACCTTGGATTTTGCCGGATGCTGGGAGTCGAGGTCGCGGTGGTCTTTGCTTTGGAGGGAGTTCGAGGTCTTCTACCAAGGGTTCGTCGTTGTTGTTGCGGAGTTTCTCTTCGAGGAAGCCCTTTAGCAGGCCGATTTGTGGTGGGACTTTTTCTGGTGAGATGCGAGAGTATGGGACCGGTGGTGGGAAGAGAGTTCTTGCTTGGGTAGCACTGGAAACGATTAGTGGGAGGTTCGAGGTCGGGGTTCGACAAAGAAGAACAACGTACCTGGTGTTTTGGGACTGAGCGGCATTGTACATCCTGTTTTGGAGGAGATGAAGTGGAACACTGAGTGAGGTGAGTCCGAACTCTTTGTCCAATCCCATTTCCTTGAATCCGAAGAAATCCTCATCAATGTCTTCTGCAAAGTCACCGCCGATGAATTGCTCACTCCCGTCAGCGAAGGCTTTGGAACCATCTTCGCCGCCGTCGGCAAGCGCAGGACGAAGGAGTTCAGTGAGCAGAGATTTCAAACGATCGTGAGCACCAGCAAGCTTCGTTCCAAGACGTTCCACATCGTCTTTGATGTATAACTCAAGCGATTCGACATCAGTGCCGACTGAAGATAGAGTATGGAGAACAACTTCTGGCTCGGTATACGCGCGTTTCCATTGGGAAGCTGAAGACGCGACTTCCTGAGAGTCCGTAGCAGGAACTTTCGGGGTTTCCATATAAGATTTGAGAGTTTCGCCGATCTTGTGGAAGAAGTCGGAGGCAATATCGGTGACAGCGTCCAGCGCTGATGGCTGATATTCCTCAAAGCCGGCGTGGAAGAAAATTTTGGCAACTGAGCGCTGCAGGGCAGCCTTGCAGACCCAGGGAGCAACCACAGGACCTTCATCGTTCATGACGTGAGGCGGGACATCCTGCTCAAAAAAGGGCTCCGGCTGGTATTTCTGAAACTGGTTTTGATACATCTGTCGCTCGTTAGAAACAACAAATCAAAACGAACAAAGAATCATTACCTGAGATTGTAGCTGCATCTGCTTGACAATGCCGATCTTTGAGCAAACTTTCCGTGTTTCCTGCATTTGGCGCATATTCGCATCCATCTTCCGCGAGAGCTTACTGTCTGTCTGGGTAAAGGAACCTTTGGGAAGAATTCTCAGAAATTCTTCTGAAGCATCCACAACATTGCCTTCAAGATCCTCCCTCCAAGCAAGTCGCTCAGGTAGATCAGGGACACCAGACATGACATCATAATAATCGGGAATTACCCTGTCTTCCTCCTCTTCTATACCTTCGGCAAGTGTTTCACCAGCAGCGTCAGGTTCCCGTGTATTTGACTCAGTCTTATCACCCTCAGCGGCAGCAAGCTTCTGGTTTCGAATCCACCTTCTCATGCCAGCCTTCGTCCTGAGGAGAGCCGGCTCATCGAAGTTCAATTTGTCACCTTTAAACAGCCGATGCCTCTCTGCAGCAATAAGAGCTCGATCCTTTTTCGTCACTTGTTTCCACACCTTATATTCAGGATCTTCTAGTTCTACCCCAGGCGCAGACAGGGCACTGAGAACAGGGTTGGAAGACATTAGGTTATCAGATTCCATGGAGTCATCGTGGCTTCCTCGAGCAGCGGAACTGACACCCGCAGGGTCAGAAGGTGTTTGTGTCCCCGGGGGAGGAGTCGAGAACCCATTCTGGATGCCTTCCATAGGAACATCCGAGTCTGCACGTGTGGGAGCTGGGGGTTGGGAAGACTGCGCACCAGGCGGTCCTTCAGATCCACCAGGGGTCTTCTTAGCAGGAGCAGTGCCCTTCTTGGTGGACTTCCCAGGAGCTTTGCGGCCACGCGAGGACATTATTGGCTCATCGTCACTCTCTTCAGCACCATCCAGTTCGGCAAGCTGAAGGCGACGCTCTTCCGCCTCGACTTCCGCACGGTCTCTGATAACAATTTCAGGAATAAGCGGAACAAGCTTCTCTGTCTCCTTTCGCATGTACAATGCATGTTTACGCAGAAAGTGTTCCGGGTTTGTATTATATTTGAAGCAATTGGCCCAAATAAGATTAAGGTCATCAACGAACTCTTGCTTCGACTTGTATTGCAGAGCTTTGAGCTTCTTTGTCATAGTCCCCAAGTCCATTGGGTGTTTAATGACTGCAATATCTTAGCATGGCAAATCGAATCAGCTTTTAAAGAAGGGTCTTACTCGTGTAGTAATCTGGCGCATCACGTTTGTTAACACGCGTCAAGAAAGCAGTCGAATGTTCAGTCATAGCCTTTAGTTCGCTCAGAACCTTCTCAGCAGCCTCATAAAGCTCCTCCTGACCAATTTTGTCCTCGCTAGCCCATTTGCTTCTGTTCTTGCGGACTTCACTCATCAAGCTTCGAAGTTCAGCATCAGAAGCCTGCACCATGTTCCGCTTCATGTCGATTCTGGCAATTAAATTCTTCAAGGTCAAACTCGAAGCACCAAGGTTCGCGCTACTCAGCGACCCGTAACCATTGGAGCTGTTATTCGAATTATTATTTCCCGCATTAGCTTGTCCAGACATCTCAGCCTCGACCTGTCTTTCCGACTCTTCTAATCGCTGTTGATCAAGCATGGCATCTCTATCATTTTCGAGTGTGTAGAAGAGAGTATGAAAGCTCCTTTTAGCAGCTTCCTCAGTCGCCTTCTTATCTTCCTCCAATTTCTTTCGGATATCTTCCAGGGACTCCTTCTTTACATCCTTTGACCCATCTGGCCCTGTCGAGGCAGCTGTGCTCGGTCGATGACTTGGCGACGGAAGACCACTGGGTTCTTGCGAGGTTTTAGGTTTCAGAGGCGACTCGGTCGCGTCGCCAGCGTCCGCGTCTTCATCGTCATCGTCATCATCGTCGTAGTCGTCATAGTCATCATCCAGCTTTCTTGCGGGCTTCTTAGGAGGATCGGGATGCGATGGCGGTTCGGGAGCGCGACCGGATTTAGAATCGGGGTCGTGAGATTCCGCGACAGCAGGCTCAGAGGGTTCATCTGAAGTCAGGGTACCGGAGAAGAGGGCATTGATTTTCGCCTCGGTCTGTCTGTACATGTCCCGGAATAGAGCAATGCGCGGATCCTCCTCGACGGCCATATCGGCCTCCGATATCAAATTACCAGGCTGAGGTCCTTCGGCGCCGGCAGAGGCGCGCATTTGGGGCGTTCTGGACCCAGAAGCGGATTTCGAAAAGCCATTGACTGAGCGAGTGTCATTGAAGTCATCGGAGGGTCGAAGATGGCCTGGGGGCTGCCATGCGTGGTGGTGGCCGAGCGACATGCTCGCTCCAAAACCCCGGTTCTGGGGTGGGCGAGGGGAGTTTCTCCACGATTCTGATCAATGTCGGATGGAGAGTATCAGGGGGGTTTCGGAGGTGGAAAAAGTCATAGAGACAAATTAGGCGATGCAAAGAAACACAGGAAGATGTTTAAAAGGGAAAACGAGATGGGAAGAGCAAGAGGATTGATGATGAAGAGGAACGCTTTAGTAGGAGGTTCTTTGCGCAGAAGAATGAAGGGAAGTCCAGGTTTCTGCCGGCGATTCGGACCAAAGACGCACTTCTTTGTCAGTTCGTCTTCCTTCTCTTCTTCCTTGGTCTGCCTTGTTTTCTATTCTTCTCTGGCAATTCTATTAATTCCAGATAATTTCAAGGACTTTTTCTCTTTTTATATTGTCACACTTTACCTGTCTGTCACCTGTCTCGTCCTCATGTTTCTCCTCTCTTGAACCGCATGACAACCAGCTTAGTTAGTCTGACGATCTCCAGCTTCTCCAGGTCCTTTAGCTAAGCTTCACTCACCACTTCAAACTATCACCATGCGAATTCGCTACCCTTTTGCAGGTATAGTTCCCTCCTCTTCTTTTATATAACTTCAAATCTAACAGTCAACAGGAGCATTCATCTTCCTCCTCGTCCTAGCAGGCTACATCGGCCTACTTCCCCACAGCACAGCATCCAAAATCCCAAGCCAGCTCCAACCAAACGACAAATTCCTCCACCTAGTCACCTTCTTCTTCCTCTCAATCGCCTTCTACTGGATAGCAGACACCTCCCGCCGACGCGTCCTCCATCTGACCCTATTCGTCTGCACCCTCTTGCTAGGCGTCGGCTCCGAAATCCTACAGGGCCTCCTCCCCAACGACCGCCCATTCGATCCGTTCGACCTCCTCGCCAACGTCGTCGGAAGCCTCGGTGCAATTGGGCTATGTGGATGGTATCATAAGCGGATGCTAGAGCGGCGGCGCAAGGCGCGGTACGGCTCATTTGCTGAAAGCTCGCCTGACGATGTCGAGCTGGGTGTTAACCATGCCGGCGAGGAACGAGAAGCCGGACTAGGACCGCAGGAGTCCGGCGTGATGAATCTGGAACAGGAGGTGGATAATTGGGATGAGAATGCGGTCGATAACTGGGATTCGGATGATGGGGGTGAGGACGCAGCTCATGGCTCTGGCTCTGCGACTGCTGGTCATGATGAATATAACCCTCCTCCACCTTACTCGGCTCATGGCGAGAGCGCGAATACGGGTCAAAAGGAGCGGAGTGATTGATTCATTGATTGGTTGGTTGGTTGATTGATTAACCTATCTATCCAAACCTGGTATATGGTTGAAAGACCTTTACCTAGAGTCCGCTTCACAAATCTTTTTACATATCTGTGGAGTTGTCCTTTTTCTGATTTATGTCTGACCATCTATCTACTTCACGTCTTCTCATCTCATCTCATCTCCCCTTACCTGATATCTTCCCTCATTACGATCCAGCCATGCCGTTCACTTTGACGCTACGTTTACGTTCCCACGCTTTACCTATTATGCCTATGTATACGCCGACTACTCATCCTCCTTCCATTCCCAATTTCGCGGCCTTGCTTTTCTCCACGATTTTTGTAAATAGCGACCTGAGCGATTGGATTGGGTTTGGCTTGGGATGAGCTAAATGAATGAGAATGGATTGTTGATTTCAGTTGCGGTCATGATATAGTATGAAATGAAAGTAAAAAGAAACAGTATCTTGCTATTTAATTTCCTTGGTTTAGAGTACCCTGGCTCTTATGTATTACGTTGTAATTTCCATTGTAGGGATCGCCGTTTGCGGTTGAGTACCTAGGTCGGATATTATGACACGATATATATAGAACCGAGGAAGTAATTGATCAGCCAATCTACAAGCAAAAATTAAACAAGTACCGTATCAGTAAAAGTCGTAAAAGCTTATATACGCTAATTTACAAAATATTTAATGCTTATTCAAAAAAGAAAACCCTGGAAAACCACCAGAATGAAGGGAAAATATAAAATCGACAACGATGTATCCATCCCAATATCGGACGCTAGAAGAATACTTGAAAAGAAAGCAAATAAGACAGCCAACCCCAGTCCAAAAAGCAAACCAATAAAGGTATAAGCCACCCTATGCCATGCAAAAAAGACGTAATGCAAAACGACCTAAGGATGCAACTTGATAATCATGTTCAGTCATAAAGACGAAAGCGTGTACTGGCAACAGTTGAAGTAAAAGGGAGCCTGTCAAACGGATGCGAAAGGATTAGAAGCGCTGTGTTCACTCATTATCAGAAACTTCCGGTGTGCCAGACCAGCTCCGGGTTGGAGTCGGGACGCGATCAGAGGCAGGCTCCAGTTCAGGTTTGGAGGAAACAAGGTAATCATTTGACAATTTGGCCATTTTCGTGGACCTTTCAGATTTGCCTCCATTGGAAACGTCCCCGGCATCTCTTTGCACGGTTTTCCCGAGTTTGATATCTGCTTGCTCCCGTAGGACCTCGTAGATGAATTGTAATTGCATCTCATTGTATACCATCATCATTCTCTGCTCTCGCATTTCGTTGACCGTCATAAAAACAGGGTCTGACTCTGCGTCGGTAATAGTCAACAGCTGTCCAGACTCGAGTTCTTGGAGGAGATGATCGAGCGCGATAAAGGTGCCAGTTCGGCCGACGCCAGCGCTGCAGTGTACTATTCGGGGATTGTTTGAGGCACATTTGGAGGCTGACAACTTGATAAGCTCAAGAAGCGCTTCACGGTCTTCGCCTTCAGGTTTGGAATAATCCGCCCAACCCGCGAAAAGGAAATGCCAGACTATCTTGGACTCTGAGCCTACGGTAAGCTCAAGTTTGCGAACTTCAGAGCGGGCCTCTTCATCGAAAGTGCACTCCAGCAGCTTAACTGAGCCCAGGTTGCCTTCGATTGGTTTGTGGTCTCCATTGTCGTTGACAAATGGGTCACGTTCGTTTGCATGTAAAGGCATGGGTGAGTCTTCGGTATCAAGGGGAAAATATTGTCCACATTTCTCTCGGCCAGATTCGAATGTCTGCGTGAGCATGACGATAACGCCAACATCCAAGCTCTCATGGAATACCATGTGCCAGAAGTGGGCAAAATGCCCAGGCTTCGGACCCTGAAAACTGTAAGTCAACACTCATCATGTTTATGATCCACCAGAACTAACCTGAGTCGCAATGTATCGCCTCTCCTCCTGCGTGACTGAATCCTTCAACACAATCGGCGATGCGTTGATGAAGTCACACTCACCCTCTGGAACCTTGAGGTGAATTCGGGAATTCGCCCATGCCTGCACATTCGTATACCGATTCCTAGCCTTGACCTCCGGATCGCCCTCCAAAGCCCAGCGATGTGAAGGATCATTCGTCAACATCCCTTCCGCAAGGCGCGCCCTCTGTATCCATTCAAGGTCTTCGAATTTCCGATGGAGGTCTAACCATATTTCTATTAGAAAACCATATGCCATTATGGGATCAGAATTGATGACCAACCTATAACAGACTGGCAAAGAAACGGCGGGACATCCTCATTATCACCTTCATCCAGGCCCGGATTGGCCTGCTCACCTAGAACATCGACCACCTCATCCTTGTCTTCCGGAAGCCCACGCTTAGTAGCTTGAACGTTTGTGTCGATCTTAATAGTCGGGTGTGCCATCTTGGCGGCAGCGACCTTATGGAAGGCTCGGACCTTTCCTAGGACGCCGCGCGCCCTCTTCGAAACCGTCCGTCTAGTTGATCCAAGCCGGTGGGGTCTATGGGAGTGGTTGGGAGCGTCTGGCGAAGGCGCACGAGATGATGGTTCAGTGATTGTGTGGCCGTCGTAATCGTTCACTGGATGAACGGTCGCACCGTTCTGAGGATTATCTAGCGATATCTGGAGAGAGGATAGATCGGGACAGCTGTAAAAGCTGTCCCTGGGAGAAAAATGTTTGGCCAGGTTTTTGGATCGCACGATGGCAGATGTCGGATTTAAGATTGGTGAGTTCGTTTTGACAGAGGGAAGAAAGCCAGCGACTGCTTTAGGTCCGTTTGATCGCAATGTGCCAGAGAAAAGGAGGTTCGTTTGACCACGCCGGGAACGTGGACGTAAAAATAGGAAGGAACTTGTCGAAAACGTCACCCCGCACCCAGACTTTAGTCGGACAAGGTTCGCACAAGGATAGAGATAAGTGTCCAATAGGAGATAAATTGTTTCATACAAAAAAAAAAGGTAGATGTATAAAAGAAAAGGGAGGATAGGGCTGAAACAAGCGAGATATATCGACGACGTCACAGCATTAGGGTTGAGAAGTATAAAAACTAAGTCGGTCATCAACATCGAAGGTGTTTGCGCTTTACCCCCTGTGGAACACGCTTAGTCAGAACTGACATCACTTGAGCGTCTGCAAATTGATCTTGATATAGAGAATTAAAACAGAGTGCCAAGTAGAGGATAGTGTCTCTGAACTAAATGGGTCAACAGCATAGAATAATTCCAAAAGTTCCCTAATACTCGGCAGGCAAAGGAAACCAAAAGTCACGTGACCATATATCCAGTGGGGAGATTTACGCCACTAATGCCTGCCTCAAACTTCGAACTCCGTACAAGTTGCAGAACTGCCAACCAACTTCAGCTACAAGTTCTTACTTCCTCCCATTCGACGGCTACCGAGACCACTCTGGTCTCTGCTGAGCAGGACTCAGTTCGAATGTTCTAGTTAAATCGCACTGTCAGGTGATCAGCGAAGATGTGGACGCGATTGCTCGAAGTGAGTACTCGATGCTAGACACACTCATCGGAACGTGACTGACAATTCTCTTATCAGGCCTGGCTCACAGCCCGTGTATGCACTTTCCCGCAACTATTTCCATACCAGGACTGTACTGACCATGCTCGTCGATACAGCTCTTAAGCAGCCCGAAGTTCCACGACATGGTAGGAAGAGTCTACCACACCGTCCGTGGCTTGAGATATGGGGAACGTCCACCGTGGATGGGATCAAAGAACAAGGGTATGTCCTCTTTTTGCGATTCGTGACCGAGTACTGACTGTTGTTACCAGAGGCCGGTACCCGCGAACGAGGCTTTCTGGATTACTTCAAGGAAGAGATAAAAGATCAATTAAAGGGGAAACCACCGAATAAATACTGATCCTATAATTGCTGGGCTTGTTTTTGGCGCTTTATGGTTGGGATGTTTGGACTATCATGATACCACAATACTGACTTGTTTTCTTTTCCGCATTCTGTTTCATCCTCGGTCTTATCGTACTCGGAGGTGATCGGATATAGAGTGGGTTGTATTTCTTGCTGATGATTTGCAGCCCTTGTATTTATCCGGAGAAAAATCTATGCTTCATCCGCTTTGCCGAGTCGATGTTGATGGTTTGACTGGGCTTTGAAATTCGAGGCATATATTGGGTCGAGTGTAATAGTAGGATGGTATGGAACTGATCTCGACCAAAGCGAAATACAAATTCTATTTATCTTTTCGGCGCATTGATAGCTCAACAGAAATTACTGCTCAGGAAAGGAATAAGAAGGATAAGGCCTCCTACTATTCATATGTAGTATAAAAACAGCCTCACCTATTGGACAAGTATCCTTGAAGTCCTAATCAAACCACCGGCAGTGCTGTGACACTTATGGTTACATCAAGACTGTTGCAGTGAGAGCTACTCAACCTCCAGAACCTGTTTAATTAGACCCAAGGAAACAGCATGCAGCAAGGGCGATACAAGCAATAATAGTAAGATAAAGCTTGATAGACGTAGCAAAGTGTAATTAGCTAGGGTTAATTAGCTAAAGTAACCTGTTTATCCACACGAGGGATGAGAGAGTACGTATGTCGAGTGGATCCAGGATCTAGCCTGGCGTCGAAGTCTATCAATGACCCGCTAACAGTACCCGAACGACAGATCAGAAGATCAAGACGATCGCCAACTGGCGAGTTAACTAAATACTTAGCTAGATTTAGTATGTTGTCGGATGGTGATGGCAGATTTGGACCAGGCACAGCTTGCCTCGGTAGAATGAGTCGAATTAGGAGGCTCATCGAGCCATACAGAAGGAACGGATGGATCAAAGAACCATGGATAGGGGATCAAAAATCTGCATTATTCTGTGCGTGTGCATAATTACTAATTTGGGATTCGTGATTGTACACTGTACTGTACACAATGACCTACTCTGTATAAGGCCCAATTCAGGATACAGGGGAAAGAAAAATTTGCCAAATCTCGACAGACAAGACTTGTCAAAAAGAAGAGAGCACGAAACATAAATAGAAAGTAAAAAGAGAGACTAAACCCGAACAAAAAAGGGATAGTGACAGCAATGTCTTAAATAAATGAAGCTGAGTGGATGACTGGTGGAGACTATTGAGCACTAAGACAAGCCCTAAGACCAGCCAGAACACTTGGGCTTGACTCCGATGGGTCAAAATGCCGGCTGTCCCGCGTGGACTTCTCTTCCTTTCTCTCTTTTAGCGCCCTGTCACCTGGCCAAGGCCCCCCAATCTAATATTCCTTCTGTTTCGTTTCTTTCTTTCTTTTTTCACTCTTTTCTTCTTATCCCATCCCAATATTCTGTCCATTCATCATAGTCTTTCGTTAACCGCCCTTTTCCATCCACTCCATACGATCGTTCCCATTCAATTCAACGCGACGACTCCAATTCCTGACACATTCTTCGATTCTGGAAGTCGCGTTCTGGTGTGTCTCATCGATTTCGCCCCTCGCCCGTCATGCGAGCCATCCGATTGTCTCTCCTCATTTATTCTCTGTCGCTGTTGGCTTCCTCAGCGGCACAAAGCCAGGGTGTTGGAGATATTCTCACCTCGTTAGTCCCCGTCCCCTCGTCGACGGAGGCTCCTGCACCTTCAAAAACCGAGCCCACCACCACATCATCAAGTACTTCATCGAGTGAATCAACTCCAGAGCCTACTCCCACTCCATCAGAATCGTCATCCGCTCCACCCAGTGAGACAAGTTCATCTGAAGAGCCTACCACTTCTGCACCGGCTACCACAGATGCCTCAAGTACGGTGAACCCTGGCACAACGGCTCCCGCTACCACGGATGCGAATACCGCTACACCGACCACAACATCCCACACTGTCCATGTCGTTACCTCCGTCCATACCGTTAGTGGAACTGGTGTTCCTACCGTTTTCACCACCACTGCCGCTATTACACAGGGCACTACTGGCCCCGACTCGACCGCCTCGTCCGACTCGCCTGGTCTAAACACGGAATCTAAAGACAGCAATTCTGGTCTCTCGAGCAATTCGAAGAAGATCATCATTGGTGTCTGTGTGGGTGTCGGCGGTGCCATCCTTATTGGTGCCATTGGTGTGGTCTTCTGGCGTATGTCCGCAAGGAAGCGAAATGCTGCACGCACCGATGAGGATACCGACCTGATGAGTGGTACGGCTGTTGGCGCTGGTGCCCGGGAAAAGGCACCTAGTCCTCATGGCGGCACTCCCTTCCAGTCGACGCTGGACCAATACCACAATCCTGGTCCTGTCAATGCAGCGTCTAACTTCTAGTCGAGATTGTTATTGCTACCACCCGCTGAATCTATTTCCGTGGTTTTGTTTATACCCACCACGGCTCTTGTTCTAAGTCGGTTTGGTTGGCTCAATTTCGATGTGAGCGTTGAAAACGTGTACGATGGTCACGGAATGGTTATTGGCGCTGGGGTGGGGAGATTTTTGCTTCGTCTTTATTGTTTACGGCGTTTTTTGTTGCAATTCTAGAGGCACGCCTTGTCATTCATTGCATCTCACCTTGATAGAGTCACATCTTGCATATACAATCCGCTCCTTTTACCCATCTTCGGGTGCCTCTTCGAAAACTTTACGCTCCTTACGTTCCTATCAGCGATTTCTTACAGCGTTCAAAATTGATCTGTGCTTCTGATTCCCGACCAAACATGTCATCATATATCCCAATTGTGAATTCGGTTACTTATCTGTCATTCATCCTTTTCTCTTCGAACGCTCGATTCGGGTTTACTTGGGACCTATATCAGCGTTACAATTCTTTTAATCAGTATGTAATTATTAATTATGACAGAATAATCTGAATCACTATACCCATGGCTTCTATCCAAGTAATCAATTAGCAATCTACTAAGCGTAAACCCAGTCCAACATAAGGTTTCCATCCTCAGCCATCCGGACTATACAACAATGATTTGTACGGAAACTTCAGCCGAAAATATGAAACAATAACAGAGGTAAGACAAGCAAAAGGAAGCAAGCAGGTGGATTCGAGAAGCACAGCATGGACCACGCATTGAGTATCAGACCAACCAGCCATCAAGGGGCAGTCTAGCCTATTTACCTGGCGATGACAGGACAGTGAATGAATCTTGCCTCGCTTATTGTGTTCGCCCCAGTACGTAGGTAGGGACTTCCAACGCTTGGCCAAACCAGCGCATACCTAGCTTCAAAGAAAACAGCGCTTTTGTCTTTCTTTGTCTACCTAATTTAGCTAATTGCTGCCCTCTCTTTCTTTTTCTTTTTCTCTATAGGGAATTACTTCCTCGAGCCCTGCCTGACACGGGAACCAAGCAAACAACGAGTTCTCGATTAAACAAAGGCCCAACCAACTCAACCGGATAAGAACCTGCTGTTCTGCATAGAAGCAGAAGCAGATTCAGTTCGAAAAATCCATTGCGATGCCACCTCCAGGGGCTCATCTAGTTATCTTTCCACTTCGTGTTCTTTTCATACTCCTATTTTCCCTATGGATCTCGATTATTCCCGTCTTCGCTACTGAATCCTCAATGCCGTCCCCGGTTCCTGCGCCGCCGAATTCGACGTCCATGAATGTGCAGGTTGGTTTATCTCTTGCTCCGAGTATAGTGTGGTTCGGGTGCTGATGGCTTGGTATGTAAAGTCGACGACTGCGGAGAGTTCTGGTTCTTCGGTGAGTTGTTTTCTCTTTTTCTTTGATCCGTTGGATTGGATGAATTGCGCTGTTTATTCTTATACTCTGTTGGACTGGACTGGATTCGGGTTCACAAGACCTCGACTAACAATTACAGGTAACGGACCCTGCGGACGCAGCCAGACCGTTCTTAGCGAATGTACGCCCCATACTTTCCCTCAAAATACCATAAGGCAAACACTAAAAGCCAAACCAGATGAAATATGCTGCTGTCGACACCCCAGAAGATACCGGGTTCGGCATTTCCCTACCTACTCAAACTCATACCCCCGAACCTTCGCCTTCACCTGTCAGGAACAGCCCGAATACGGAGGTTAGGGCGGCGAAAATAGCACAGACGACTATTCCTTATGATGATAACTTTGATCTGGTTTGTGATTTGTGATTCGTGGGTTGATAGTTGTATCGAAGAGATGGGTGATTATGGGAGATGGGAAATGTACAGTAGTTAACTAGTTAGTTACATAACTAACTTAGTTAGTTGAGAGTTGAGGCCTGAGGAATGCAATATTTCTGTATTCGGTTAGCGTCTCGCGTGGGACTGACCGCGTCGTTTGGTCGAATATCGCGAGGTTGGGGATTGCGTTCTCTTCCAACCCTCGATTTATTTTCTACAAGGTTCCTTTGAGTCTGGCCGATTGTGTACTTCCTCTTTACTGTCCTGCTACAATTCCTTATTCTAGTGTCAACATCTACAAACCGCCACGACACCGCGAAACCACCAACCCAACCCAACCGCATACAAAACACCAGAATGCTCTTCACAGAGCTCCCACCACAACCACCAACACCAGTATTCTCACACTATGCGCCCGCCATATCCTCTCCTTTAGCGCCGCGATATTCCTCCAGACCAATGCCAGCACACCAAAACACAAATACCGCGTCGAAGCCCGAGTTCGAGACGTTTAACTTCTTTGCCCCGCCGGCTCCTACTCCCGCGTCCTCTACTTCTACCTCCTATATAGTCAACTCCAACACCAACTCTCAGGCCAACCTCACCTTCCCAATC
>MVGC01000467.1:0-18305 GCA_003589665.1 Aspergillus sclerotialis | reverse complement strand
CCTTTTCTCTCTCCTCTTCCCCAGGTTGCATTTCTTCCCCTGTCAACCTGTCCTATCTCTTTCTCTCCTTCACCTTCACCTTCTACCTTCCCTCCTTTTCCCTCTACCCTCCTCCCTCATTTCATCTCATCTTGAGTGAGCTGCCATATCTTGGTGCTTCTGTCTCGTTTGCTCGTGGCAGATTTACCCGGCATTTTCCCCAGAGAGTGGTCTGCCTATTATTAATTGTTGTTGTTATTATTCTTTTTCCTGTAAGTGTTCGTCCAATTTCCTTTCGTTCTCCTGCTCCTTCGTCCCCTCGTCTCTCGTCCTTTTTGTTCTCTCCTATCAAATAAATCAACATGTCTCTTCATCATAAAAGTCCTATGATCCCTCTGGAGATATCGTCAACTGTTCACCAATGGGGCGTCCCTGTCGGCAACCAGTCATAAATGGCATGGGACAAAAATGGCTCTGATACGTAGAAGGACCGTTCGGGTAACCCTCTGCGTATCCGTCGATGTCATCGCTAGTCGCCATCCGCCTCCTTCTTCCGTTCCCTGTTCCCTGACTTTTATATGTTACCTTCGTCTACTTGTTCTCGCTGTTTGCCGGCCCATGATACCCTAAACTTGTATTTTGGTGCTTACAAATCAATTTTTCTATCCTGCAGGCCCCTCTGGTTGCCTTCGACGGTTTAACTTGCTCGATCCTCCCGCCCTGATCCCTTCTCAGGTTTTCCCTGAATCCGTTGTCGCCCAATTGATAGCCATGGCGTACTATGAACCTCAAGGATGGCAAGCTCCCACTGCACGCCAGCCTTCCTGGGAACAACCTCCTCCTCCGTCCCGGTCAGGTATGACTTAACATGACGAACATCAAAACGTGAGCGGGCCTGAAACTTATACTTGTGTGTCCAGGATCGAGTTCTGTGTCTCAGCGTGAGGAAATGCCGGCCTTTTCGTCTCAGTTTGACGGTATGCACTCGGTTGCTCATCTAGCCTTCAAGCCCTGCACCTTGTTTGCCTAGTATTTGGATGGCTGACTGGCGTTTAGAGGTGGACCGCGCGGTCGACAATCTCGTCAAGAGCGGGAAGTTGTGGACTGCTCCCCGGAGGGACTCGATGCCCATGATGATGGGGCGCCCCTATCCTGAATATGGTATGATACCCAGGCTGGCGGCTGGATGACATCAATTCTGAACGACTGCAGATCCTCGTGGAATGGGGCCAATGGCCCAGCGTCACCACTCCATCAGCGATTTCGACGGCTCACGGATGCACCCCGGCGGCAACCTTCAAGGCTTCTACGCCGCCCAGCGTTTCCAGAATCGCCCTAATGAAGTGGAACAGATGATGCAGGCAAAGCGTCGGATGGCGGCACACCGTGAGAGGGAGCTCCGTAACTATCATCAGGAGCAGCAGTACAATCGAAGTACGTGGTAGCATTATCTTTGGAGTCACTTATAATCCCCATTTTCTTTCTATTTCTCCTCATGTATCTGTTGCATTGTATATTACACGTGACTTCTTTTGGAACATGGGTTTTAATATTTTTCTCTTCAAAGGCCTCCTTGCCGAAATGTCTGCAAACAAATCCGATCGCTCTCTCAGTCCGGCCGCCGTGAGCGAAGAGAGCCGTCGAGAACTTCTCGCTCGCCAGCATCGGGCTCTGTACGGCAACGATAGTCCCGCTTTCTTCCCTCCTGGCAGCTTTGAGGAGAACCCGCGTGCCGACAACGCTCCTGGTGGTACCCCAACTTCTGCCGGGGCTCGTGGGACATCCCCTCGCAGTGTCGATCCATTTGGACTCGCTCAGGGCCCCCAGGTCAACCCTGATAGCGTTGGGTCTCCCTCTCGCGCTAACAGCACTTCATCGCCTAGTTCTGGTATCAATCAGGTTTTGGGAGGCTCTGAAATTCCCGTCACCTCAAGCTCCTCGCCAGGTGCCGACTCGCCATCTTCCAGACAGGGATCGTCCAAGTCAACTGGCCCCATCGGTTCCGTTGGTCCCATTGGGTCCCGCCCTGTGCAGCAAGCTGGTCCGGTCCCCGTCACCAACCCGGCCCTGAACAAACGCTCGACCACTCCTCTGCCATCTCCTCTGGGTTTCGGATTCACACCTAACGAAGCCGCCCTCCCTGGAAATGAGCGTTCTGCCTCTTCCGCTTCGAATCCATCTGCCACCGCATCTGCAGGCATGCAGGGCCCCCGGGATTCTGGTGCGGTTGGTCTTGGCTGGGGTAATGGCAGTGGCGTTTGGGGCTCGAAGACCGGACTCGGCGTTCAAGCTTCTGTCTGGGGTTAAACCTTTGATCGTCTTGTGCATCGACACACTTCTTTTTTTTTATGCAGGCGTTGTGAGATTGGGTTTATTCAAATACGGAAGAGTATGGTACATAAATGGCCGGGGGCGGCGGAGGATTACGCTGCGCTCAGTTTGGATATAATGGTTGATTCATCCGGAGAGTTCATTGGTATCAGGTTGGTTACTGACTAGGGACTGGGTTGTTGGTCTGGAGTCGGTTTCTTTGCATCTGTCATTTTTGCAACGTTGGTCGGGATGATCGGTGTCCTGTTCTGATTTGGGTTTATTTCGGTGTCATGCTGGGTTGGCCACTCGCTTGGGCTTGTTGTTCTCCAAGTCTGTTCCAGCTCGTTGGCTCTACGTTCGGTGTTTGAGAATTCGGCCCATATCACGCACTTGTTTGATATTGCAACCGGGGCTGGGCATAAAAAGGTTTCGTTTTTCTCTTCATTTTCGGAAGCATCGGCAAGGAATCCGGAGAAACAGGCAGCTAAAAGAGTTTGGGAGTCCGATTGAGATGGATTAATCGATCAGCTGATGTTTCTTTTTGACATTTGGTGTTGATTCAGGATTTGATTTTCATTATTTCCCCATTTTAATTCATTGGTGTTTGGCATTCATTTTGGATGATGTCATGTCTTCACTATCTCATTTACATGGTTGGATCAGATGTAAATCTAGATAGGGTTAATCTAGTTCTTTTTGGTGGTTCGAACAAAGACCCAGGTATTCGCTATGCATTCAGGTATATACAAGTAAGGATCATTATAGTCAAGTTAAAGAAACTTTTTTCCATTCCCTTCCATTCCTATACCTCCAGTCAGTCAGTCAGTCAGTCAGTAACGCTAGGCTAATATTCCAAGCCAACGCATTGCCCTAACCCGTACCACCGCAAATGACCTACGCAGCACCTTCACCATCAGTCCTCCCCCTTTCCCTCCTTACAGTGGAATCGATAATCCTCCTCGCGGTGAACACCCCCGAGACCCCACGTTCCTGATTCTTCCCCAGCCACGGCTTCCTTGCTTCCCCGAGAACCCGCCGACCAAGATAGTAGATCAACTGCCCCACAATAATAAGCACAAAGGCAATTGGGTACATCCAATGAATATGATAATGGAACACCTTGACTCCAATAATGACACCCCAGAAATTCATCGTCAACATGGAGATGTTAAAGAATGCAGCCGAGGACAGACGGAAGAGGAGCGGAGCAAAGCAGTAGAAGACAGTCAGACAGAGCGTATAGCCGACAAGGTAGCCACCGACTTGACCGTTCCAGTTCGCCTGGCGGAAGGAGTTGTGGTCGAAGATTCCTGCTTGCGCACCGTTGATGATCATTCCGAAGAAGGCCATCTGGCCCAATACTTCGTAGACAGGGCGAGTAGATACGAAATATTCCTCACCAGTATTTGTAAGACCGTAGAAAGTCGCACCGATTAGGGCAAACATATCGCCTTTGACCTGGTCACCTGTGGAGGCGGATCCGCCACTGGAGCCAGTGATATGGTCGGACGCGATGAGAACGCCCATTCCGCCGATACACACGAGGATGCCAATGATCTGGGAGATGTGGTAGCGGACCTTGAGGAAGAGGAAGGACACGATGACTACGACGGCTATCGCCCAGAAGTTGATGAGTTGGGCGCTGAGCATGGTCGTGTAGCGGTAGGCGAGGACGATGAAGTAGTTTCCTTCCACATCGCAGAAGGCAAGGATGATATCTTTGGTGGCAGGTTAGTTAGTGTCTTATGTGGATTGGGTTGGGGGGAGAAAGGAGGAGGGATACATTTCCAGCCATGAAACCACACCAGCCGCAACCAACCCTTAAAGCCATATCGGTACATTGTCAACGGGGTGAAGATGACATTCAGCAAGGCGTAGTTGAGAAAGGTCTGGAAGGCCGGAACGGAGGTTCCCTGGTTCTCTAGGAGAGTGGTGAAAGTGCTACTCCCGGTGTTGGCGATTGCTAGGAATTGTCTTGAGAAACAGGTTAGTTAGTAGTTCGCATCAAGGTGAACCGGGGAACTCACCCAAGCAGTAGAGTAATGTAAAACTCCTTCGTCTGGAAATATGCCCAGAAACTCTTCTTCTTCCCATCGATCTGGTCCGCAGGAGCCTCATTCTCAGAAGACTCTTCCTGCGGGGCAGTAGAAGTGACGGCCACTGAAGGGTCATTCTTTGACTGGGAGAAGTCAACGGGGTTAGGATCCGAAGACGAAGCTTGGATAGCGATTTGGGATTTGGAGTCAGACATGGCGACGGAGATCAATCAACCTGACAGATCAAAGCGGGGCTCGAGTTGTCAGGAAGAATGATTGACAGTCTGGGATACAGCAGAAAATCAAGACAAGGAAGATGCCAGCGAGTGGGAGCTTTTTAACCTAAACGAGCGCAAAACTCCCAGAAGTCGCTCGCCTACGGGTATGAGTCTTCAGCCTGGAAGAGCAGAGAGTAGAGAAGGAGGAGGAGAAGAAGAAAAAGAAAAAAATCAGAATTGGATCAGATACATTTCCGATGGGCTTTTCCTAATTGGGAAATTTCACTTCCAGCCCGATAAGATCCGGAAGTTATGACTAAGCAGGATAAGTGTTAGTTATAGAGAGCATAAAGATAATAGTACACCTTTGATATTATATTGAAGATACCTAGGTAGATAATAGGTATATATATAATAATAATATTGTGGAGGAGTGAATTGATATTGACCAACTTGTCTCCAACAGGCTTGAATGAAATATGTTCATAAAGTTGAAATATATTAGATAGTTAGGTATTTGGTAGACAGTAGACAGATTAAACCAAACAAAGAAGGAAAAAGGAAACAGGGGAAAAAGAAAATCAACGTCATTTGACTGGAAGATCCGCTATTCTTTCCTTACCTTTACAACAACTCCATCTTAACTACCACTACCTAACTACTACTACTACTACTACTACTACTATTACTATTACCACTATCTATTTTTATTCCTCTCCAGATCCTTGCTCTCTCTTCCATTCTTTCCTTCCTTTCATCTTCTCTCCCTCTCTCCCTCTCTCTCCATTGTCGTGTTGGTGCCTGTCCTGTCAAATTTTCTATCCAGCGCTTGATTGACTGCCGAGGCCATTAGGTGGCCCGAACCCAATCAATTCATTTCATTCATTCCATCTTTCATCATCATCATCATCATCTCTAACCTAACCTTGACTTCACCATCACCTTCTTCTTTCATCTTTTCACCTTCTTTCTAACCCCGCATAATCTCGCCTCTTGGCCAGGTCGCGGTTGAATCCTGACTTGCCTCCCAATATTAACCTGTGGCTCCCTCCCTCCGGCGCGCTCGTTCCTGAGTTGTCCCCGGTCGAGGCGCCACCTCCTCTCCCCTCTGCCGGATGATGGCGCTGGAGGTGCAGCCGCCCTGCGATCCCAAACGGGTGAAGGTCTACGAACTGAGAGATAATGACTGGTTTGATAGAGGAACAGGGTTTTGCACGGGTCAACTTCTGGATGTACGAGTCTTTTGAAATTTTTTCTTTTTTTGATCGTCCATCGCGGTCGCATCCTTGCCCCAATTCTGCGCGCTTTGGAAATCCTTGCAATTTACTGACCAACTACACTCTTTACCTCAGGATGAGCATCGAATATTCGTGGAATCCGAGGATGAGCCCAATCGCGTGCTTCTCGAGACTAAAATCACCAAGGATGATAGCTACCAAAAACAGCAAGGTTCCGTGTTCCTGTCCTTCGCATACCTATCGTCAATATGCTGACTCTTGTGCGACGCTACCCAGAGACCCTAATCGTGTGGACCGAGCCCAATGGAACAGACATGGCTTTGAGTTTTCAGGAAGCTGAGGGATGTGCTGTGATCTGGTAGAGTTCTTCAAACCCTGCGTTGCGGTCTGTCGGCTGACTGGTAGAAGGGATTTCGTCAATAGCGTGCAAAAACACTTGCTCAGCCTCACGACAGGTAGAGTTTTCACTTCTGTCGCGAATCGGACTGTAACTGACGGAACTTCTTAGATGACGCTCTGTCCGACGACCTCGAAGCCTGCCAAACGATCATGTTACCCCCGCCCGAACTTGGAAATCTTCCGGAAATCGAACATATAACGAGAGCCGCCAGTATGGCGCAGAACGGCCGGGATGCGCTATCAAAATTTGTCATTCGAGACGAGTATATCCCCAAGTTGGTGCCCTTAGTCTCCGTGGCCGAAGACCTCGAGAGCCTCGCCGATTTGCATCGCCTCTGCAACATCATGAAAGCCCTTATCCTCCTGAATGATAACACCATTATTGAAACCGTTGTCACCGATCCTCTCATCCTTGGCGTTGTTGGAGCGTTAGAATGTGGGTTTCCCTATACAGCCTCATGCTTGATACCTGCTAATATCACCAGACGATCCCGAATTCCCTACACACAAAGCGAATCATCGGCAGTACCTTGCGGACCAGTCGCGGTACAAGGAGGTGGTCCCAATCAAAGATCCTCTTATTCGACGGAAGATTCGGAGTACTTGGCGGTTACAATACTTGAAAGACGTCGTCTTGGCTCGGATTCTCGATGACCCAACCTTCTCCGTCCTCAACTCTTTGATATTCTTCAACCAAGTTGACATTGTGAACCACATCCAAACAAATGCGGCCTTCTTGAAGGAGCTATTTGGTGTCTTCGACCCGAGGAATACGAACGCCAAGCGAAAGGACGATGCGGTGCAGTTTCTCCACCAGTGCGCAGCCATCGCGAAGAACTTGCAGGTCCCAGCTCGTGCGAACCTCTTCGCGAATCTCATCAGCCATGGTCTCTTCGCCGTAATCGCCTTTGCTATCAAACATGAGAACCCGGCTATGCGCACCACGGGGATTGATATTCTTGTCGCGTTACTGGATCATGATCCTCTCATGATGCGCGGATATATGCTGAAAGCCGTCAATGAAAAGAAGACTCCCCTGACTGATACCCTTATTGAATTGCTCCACACGGAAATAGATCTTGGCGTAAAGAACCAACTCGCAGATGCTATCAAGGTCTTGCTTGATCCACATATCCCTATCCAAGAAATGATGAGCCGAGCTGGCTCCGACCCGTCGAAGCCGCGTCCTAGCATTTTGAATGATGCATTCGTCCAGCATCACTTCGATGAATCGGCAAAGAAGCTGTTCGTGCCATTGAGGCAACTTGAAAACCGTGCCACCCGTATGTCTTTCCCCACTGCTGGTCCATTCGTGCTAACGACTCCAACAGTTAATGATATGACTCTACATGAAGTAGCTCTACTTGCACACCTTGTTGATGTCCTTACATTCTTTGTCCGCCAGCACCTTTATCGGAGCCGAACCTTTGTTCATAGCGAATCGCTTGCCCCCCGCGTTGCGCAGTTACTGAAGGCGCCACAAAAACATCTGAAATTGAGTAAGCCATTTTGTGATTGATGGACAGAACATACCTAACAACTTTTAGCTGCATTAAAGTTCTTCCGCATGTTGATTAGCCTGCAAGACACCTTCTACCAAGCGTTAATGACGCATAACAACACTTTCGGTTTGATTATTGATATTGTATATGAAACAATGCCCCGCGACAATCTGCTCAACTCAGCCTGTCTTGAGCTATTCGAATTCATCAAGCGAGAGAACATTAAGCCCTTCGTTCTTCATGTGGTCGAAAAATACCATGACAAGCTGAAGGATATCACTTATGTGGACACATTTCAAGATCTGATTCTCCGGTACGAACAGATGCAAGGTTATGGCGCGGAAATGGATTCTACATTATTTACCCAGGAAGAGACGCCGACTCGAAGAATCCAACCAAATGGACAACGCTGGCACGGAGTCAAGGAAATGGATGCTGCTGAAGAGGAATACTTTGACACTTCCGATGATGAGGATCAGGTAGGAATTGCAACACGCTACTTCCAGGTTGCGCTAATCATGTTTAGTTTGACAATGCGGCCATCGCTGCACATGCACAGAATGGTTCTGCTTCTCCGGTCGTCAAGCCCTTGGTTGATTACCCAGATGATGACGATGATCCGATGGATACAGAATCCGCCGAGCAAAAGCAGCAAATGGATGTCCCATCGGCGGAACCTACGACCCCTGTCTCGGCTGTCCAAGCGCCTCCGGAGCGATTGTCAGAGAAACGTCGTCGTGAAGAAGAAGATGAAGACGAGTTGGTCAAGTTAACGTCGACACCAAAACGACGTAGCTCATCCAGTAGTTCCGGGGGTTCTGGCTTCCTAAGAGGGAAAAGAGCCATTGCCATTGGATCTAACGACAGGGGTACAACCCATGGTTTGGGCGGCATGGCCGCCAATGCAGCTCCTAAAAGGATAGCAATAAATCTAGGCTCGAACACCGCCAAGCCCAGTTTATCAGACATTCACTCGTCCTCTGGAACCGCAGATGAGAGTGGTGAAAAGGATACAAGAGAAGAGAATCAACCCGGGGAAGGTAGATGATGCATTGAGCTAGCAGCATTCTCACGATAAATATCCCTTCGATTGATTTTATCACTGACAGTTTCTGGTCTTTTTGTGTTGCGCGGGATGGCTTGAGATACCAGAAGTGATGCTCTCACTTTATGCATTTGTTATTTTATTCGTTCTATACATCCTTGGCATTCTAGGGCTTGTGTCTTACCTGTTTTGCCTCATTTCGGTGTAGTACCTTGCTGGTACAGTAGCAGTACCAGCTTTCCAGGGCGGAGTTGTTTGTTTTCCATTCGTGGCGTATTGTATTCCATCATCATTTGTGCCAGCGATGGCAATGTCAGCCTTGTGTGTCCAGGACAGTTGTCAGCTTGGACAATGTCAGAAACTCGGACTCAGAACTCTCGATTGATCTACATGAAAGGGTATCCGAGTCAAAAAAATGCTTAGTATGGTTGATTGCCTTGGAATGAACGGACGGTTAGCCGATCTGTCTCTTGTTAATTGATGATTCTTGCGAGTCTGGGGTTTAAGGAGCACGGTTCGAAAGGAGTCGGCTGGGGGGAATGGTTCGTTTGCAATGGGCAATCAACGGTGGGTGCATATGGATTGATGTTTCGATATATTATGATTGATTGATTGATTGGAAACAAATGACTGCTGCTGTGGTCTAATGGATGGACCGTAGGAATAGGACGGTTTTGATGTTGAGGGTGTATGATTTCAAAATTCCCCGGTATCTCCAAGCCAGTCGTAGTTTTCTAAACTGATTATATGTAGCGCTGTACTGTACGTAAATAGCCCCTTCCCTAGGAGTGAGGACTGAGCTTTACAGTAGTGTGGATTGGGAAGGAACATGAATAGGAGAATCAAAAGCCCGTCGTTCTGCCGAGGATATCTGATCTGATATCAAATCTGCCATCAATTGCCCTCAGTAGGTATCAACTCCCCGACTTTCGCCCCAACTAAAATACCTATAGCACCCGATACATTTCCTCCCTTCTTCCACCTGTCTTGATTCCGTTACATATAATAAGAAAGTCAAACCATGCATCCCTCAAAACCTCAAATAACTCCCAACACCTTCTACCACACGATAACCTCCTCTTCCAACCTAAGCAACTCCCAGATAACAATCTATTTCATAACCGGAAACCCAGGGTTAATAGGATACTACTACCCTTTCCTCTCACTTCTATCTTCAGTTCTATCAACACTCTCTGGGACCAGTAACGATGGGGTCTCATTTAGGATTTATGGGCGGAGCTTAGCAGGATTTGAAGTTGGCAATGAAATTGAAGATAGGAATGGAGCGAAGACTGGGGATGGGTGCCACGATCTCGAGGATCAGATTTGCTATGTCCAGAGAGGACTGGATGAGGTTGTTAATGGAACTACCGACTCTGACTTGAAGAACCCGACGCAGAAGCAGAAGGTTATTCTAATTGGCCATTCTGTGGGTTCATATATCGCCATGGAGGTTTTGAGGAGGCACCGTGAATCCCAGAAGATCGAGCGAGGTGTCTCCGAGACCGATGAAGAAGGTGGTTTTGAGATAATTGGTGGAATCATGCTATTCCCTACCGTTGTCGATATTGCAAAGTCACCTTCTGGGGTGAAATTGACGGTGAGTCCTATTCCATTTTCACGTACGAAATGCGAGAGCACTTATAGTAGTCTCTCCGTCCAAAGCCCTATCTGGAAAAGTCAATACTGATATTGTGTAGAAACTTCTATCGTTAGTTCCGCATCTAGCGCTCATAGCTAGCTTCTTTGCCACGATTTTCACCGTGCTCCTTCCAGATCCCATTCTCCGATATCTGATAAAGGGACTAATGGGATCGCTCCCGGACGAAGTGTTAGACACTACCCTCGCATTCCTGAAGAGCAAGCAAGGAGTTAAACAAGCTATGTATGCCTTCCTTCATAGCCCTCAACGTCATCAATCCTAACCAAAGAAACAGCCACATGGGCGCAGACGAAATGCGCACAATAACAAGCGACAAATGGAGCGATGATATCTGGGGAACTGCCACACCCTCTACCAAAACGGACAATAAAGTTCCAGCGGCAAAATTATTCTTCTACTTCGGAAGGAACGACCACTGGGTAGCTGATCAGACCCGGGATGATATCATAGAAGTTCGAGGGAAGATGGAGGGCAAGGATGGGCCCGAAACGCTTGTTTGTGAAGATGGAGTGCCGCATGCTTTTTGTTTGAGTAAGTACATCCTTCTATTCTCTTGCATATGGGCAAGCTGATGACTGTTGCAGGGCATAGTGGCATTATGGCAAGGAAGGTGGGTGGGATGATTAAGGATATTTTACGTCGGTAAGACTGGTGTATCGGCATGTCAAGTTCTATAGCCTATTACTGGAGAATAGAAATAGAGGGAGGGAGCGGGCTCATGTAGTAGTATATTGGTAAATACCCATGCAAACCAATTCACAACCAGAACGAACAGACACCATGGGTATCTAAAGCAACACCATGTTACGCCTGTCCAGCATGAAAAGTAATAAAACAACCAGAAGAATCTAGAAACACAATCGATCAATATCCCTGTCCGCCCTGATAAGCCAAGCCAGCCCTTCGAAACAAATCCCCAAGTACATCTTGAGACGGTTGCATCGGCGGTGGCGGTGCCATTGGAGCAAGACTATGCGCTTTCACACTCCACTCATCATCCTGCGCCCTCTGCTGTCCAAAGAGATCCTTCAACGATATCTGCCGGCCCATAGGGATGCTTGATTGAACCTCGTCCACGGGAGCAGCTGTAGAAGCTGTAGCGGCCGCAGCAAGATGCAGACCATTCTGTCGTGCAGCCTCCTGTCGCTCTCTGGCTAGTTTGAGGCTCTGGCCAGCGTGGACAGCACATTCGCGAATGACCTGAGCATTGATAGCGCGTGTTTCAGCCGTAGAGTTCGGCGGGGGCTCCGAATAGATCCAAAGGCCGTAGATGCGAACATCACCATTCTTCCCCTTCACCGAGCGAGCAGTCCCATTGTTGCCATTGGTATTAGGAGTGATAGTAGTATTTATGATTCCACCCGTATCAAGTTCGGGATTACTATCTGTCTTCAGAATAACATATTCCTCTGTCAGTTCGACATTCTCGCCGTCGGTCAAAGGGATATCGAAATTGTCAAGGCCGCGGCGATTCAGGACGAAAATACTGTAGCGTTCCTCACCCAAGCGTCCCTGGACCAGCTGGCAGACGAACATAGTCCCCTCGACACCGCTTTTCTCCCATTGTCTTGTGGCCGGGCTGAATATGTAGACGACAGCGTAGGGAGCTAGGGAGAGGATGGTATTGATGGAAGGGTTGTGACGGCGCAGGACAGAAAGGTTTAGGTCCTCGTTAGAGCGGAGGGGGAGAGGATGGATGGGTTGTTGGTCTTGTTGAGCTTGATGGTGCTGCATTTCGGGGAAATAAAGAGGGTTAAGGTTGTCGGATTCATAGTCGGATGGGTGAGTGAAGTGTTGATTTTGATGTTGATTGTGATTATGATTGTGTTTATTCTGTCGCTTTGGTTTACGGGACGACATTGTGAGAATGGCAAGAGATAGTCGATGATATGTCAGTGGGACTGGAGAATTAGAAGTTGAAGAAGGAAGAAGGAAACGGAAGTGAAGCTTAGAAAGAGAAGAAGCTTGGAAGGTTTAAAGTTGCCCCGCTAATTAATCCAGTTAATCCAATTAATCCCTACAGAAGATCTTCTTCCCCTCTACCTACCTAACCTACCTACATTTTCTCTTTTCTTCTCTTGATTCTCCTACAAATTATCTCCTCTAGTACTTCGTAATATTCATTTCATTCCTCACTAACTATCTACAGTTGGTGAACCAGACTCGATCAATAGTATTAACCCTCCCGGACCGAATTGCCTCCCTCGCCATCCTCCCTGTCGTCATTCTATTCGCCATTCCTCCCTTGCTTTGATCGTTCGCTCTCCAGTATTTTCCCGTTCATTCATTCATTTATCCATCCATCCATCGATATCCACCATTGAATGTCATCTGGTGCCTATCATGGATCGCTATATCTAACCGCTTTTACTATTCTCCCACGAGCTCGTGATGGTTGCCCTTGTCACGCTTGATCAGCTCGTTCCGTTGTCACCTGCGCCTCGTCTTCTCGACACTGCTTTTAGTCGCCCACGAAGCCACTTTCCCCGTCGCCCATCTGAGTGCGATACTTGATATTTACTCCAGGGTAGCTCCTTAGCGATGTTTCAAATCCAGTCGTGACTCTGATCGCATTCCCCACCATGGTTTCCACAGAGGCGCATCCCGCACAGGTGTCACACTCCGCAGTCCAGGATGAAGATCCTCCCGAGAGCTCCAAAAGTTCATCAGCTGAATCGGCTATTGACGCTAACTCGCTTTACCAAGCTGTTCGTTCTCGAAGATCGGAATATACCCGCCAGCAGACTGTCCGGGTCAAGGTCGGAACTTGGAACGTAGCTGCCATTCCCGGCACCGAGGAGGAAGTTGGCAAGTGGTTTGTACAACGGAAAGGCATGTGTGAGGAGCTTTCTGGGGTTCGAGTTTCGAGTGATGATAGCCGATCTAAAGAAGATAGCGACCATGGTGAGTCGGCATCCAAGGGCGACGACGACAAGACCGAGCGTTCTATTCCGCCTCCGGAGTACGAGTCAGAGGAAGTTGGAATTTATGCTCTCGGCCTGCAGGAGATCGTTGATGTCTCCTCCCCCGCAGAGACCTTGAGGCCGTTTGTTGACTCGGCTCCTTCAAAGAGATGGAAGGCTGCAGTCCAAAAGGTCCTGCCCAAGGACTACCAGTTGATTTCCGAAACCCAATTGGTAGGACTCTTGCTCCTGATATATGCAGCACCTTCTGTCGTCGAAAGTATATCTTCGGTAAGCAGCAGCAACGTTGGCACAGGTCTGCTAGGATACATGGGCAATAAAGGGGCTGTTTCAACGCGGCTCATGCTTGGGGAGACTACATGCCTAATATTTATAAATTCCCATCTGGCAGCTGGATCTGACAAGGCTAGTGTTGAACGACGGAATTGGGACGCTTCTCAAATTGCAACCCGCACCAAATTTCACCCCATCGACATTGATAAGGGTCTTCGAGGTGATCCTACTGAAAGTATTGGGAAGGAGGATTTTGCGTTCTGGTTCGGCGACCTCAATTATCGACTTGACGATATTCCCGGCGATGATGTCCGGCAGGTCTTTTCTCGGCATACAGCGAACGAGTATGATCGCTTGCACAAGAAGCCACGCCATGTTCATCATAAGCGTAAAGGGCGTGAATCTCCTCCAGCGCCAGATTCAAGTGCCCAAGAGCCCCAACAACCAGCCTCTCAAGATTCCGATTCATCGAGTGAACACCTTTCAACAGCTTCTGATGATGTCAGCCCTCAAAATGATCCAGCATCTCTCCAAACCACTATAATGTCGTTGCTCCCCCATGATCAGCTACGCATACAACAGCAAGCAGGGAAAGCGTTTCATGAAGGATGGCGGGAAGGTGAAATTACCTTTTTGCCAACGTACAAATATGATATCGGAAGCGTGGCCAGGTTTGATTCTAGCGAAAAGCACCGGGCACCCAGTTGGTGTGATCGAATTCTGTATCGAACACGCCGGGACAAACTAAGACATGAACGGCTAGAGAAAGAAATAGCAGATGCTAGGAGGAGGGACGAAGAGATGAAAGCGCGTGGGCTCGATAAGGATTCTGCTGACGATGGTGTACTGTTTGACTACGATCCGGACGTTGATGGCGCAGATAGTGGCGACGAATATGACTCAAGCAAGGATCAGTCGAGCGATAAGTCGTCGTTTATTTCGCTGCCGGATTCCGAAGACGCCATTCGTCTTGACTATTATGTGTCGCATCAGGGCATTCTTTCTTCTGACCACAAACCTCTAGATGCCGGCTTTACCCTGAAGTTTGAATCCGTGATTCCGAAACTCAAGTCAAAGGTACACCAAGATGTTATTCGGGAGTTTGATAAGGCAGAAAATGAGTCTCGTCCTGGGTTAACGGTTGTGGTGGACCAATATGCGGAGGATCCCGAGAAGTGCAAAACGGGCGATGATCCAAATGCAGTCGATTTTGGCTGCTTGGCATTCAATGTCCCTGCAACTCGGTCACTGACGGTGGCGAACACCAGTGGTGTGCCCGCAACGTTCTCATTCGAGAATCCGGGTCAAGAAGGGGGCGCTTATCACAGGATACCATCGTGGCTCACACTCCATGTTGACCAGCGAACTGACAATGAAGACGAACGCAAGAAGCCTACTTCGCAGGAGCGGACTTTATTTCCTGGGGAGCTTGCTCATGTTGAGATTCGGGCGCTTGTTCAAGACATTGAGCAAGTTCGTCTTTTACATTCTGGGCAGATCAAACTAGAGGAAATACTGGTGCTTCGGGTGACCAGCGGCCGCGACCACTTTATCTCCGTTTTTGGGAAATTGTTGCCCACGTGTTTTGGACGAAGTGTGGATGATCTTACTCGCATTCCGGAATCTGGTGCTCGTAGTTTGGTGGACCCAGAAACCTTGAAAGCTTCGGAAGATCCAACTGCCATCCGGCTATCAGCTCCCCGGGAGCTTTTCCGGTTAACCGAAGCCATCGCAGAGCTGACTGTGCGCGCTGTTGCCGAATGGAGTATGACAACAGGTGGACCTGAACAGGAAACCCCGCCTTGGATGGCCGAACCTCATGGGGCCGGATGGCCCTTCCTCCCAGAAACGTGGCAGCTGAAACACGGGGAGGGACGAGCACCTCTGCTCGTTTCCGTCCGCGAAGCTTTGGACACGAATCAACCACTGACAGCAGCCTTCCCTCCAGAGGTGCCATCCCTCCATCGTTTGGAAGTTCTAAGCGAGACGCTCCAGGTCTTCCTCCACTCATTGAGCGACGGAATAGTAACGGTCGAGGTATGGCGCAATATGGAGCAACAAATTATCGCCAGGGAGAAGGCTAAAGCGCCTCCCCTAACCTGGGAAGAGACCCAGGCCTGGGTGTTAGAGAACCTTGCTTACTCCCCTGCTCATAGCGTCTCATTCACCTTCATCACCTTCATGCTAGCTCGCATTGTCAACGAAGTTGCGCCTGCAAGACCTTTACGAACGAGACAGTCTTCGGAGGAACAATCTAAACAGGAAGGCAAGGCAGCCAGCCCTACACCGGCGTCAACAGCGGCGTTTATATCAGGGGGCAGCTTTCGACGCAGTCATCGCTCGCAGACCACATCGAGCTCGCCTGAGGGTCCCAGTAGCGCTGCCATGGCCCGCCGAGCAACCGTCGAAGCGACATTAGCCACACGATTCACGAATTTCCTCATCAAGGACGAAGCGCTTCCCAACAAAGAGAAAGACCGACGAGCATTGGAAGATCGAAAACGGAGCATTGTTGAACCTTTTTTGAAAACAATTGGTGTAGATGATGAGGGGCCTTCGGGCGGTGCTAAATGAGCTGCTCACTGCCTTTATTTCAGATAATACTCCCGTCTTGCCCACGGCGTGAGGTTGTTTTAATTGGCATGTTAGAGTTGGAAACGGCAGACTTATATATAGGCATTCAAATCTTCCAACTGGGGAGTGCACCGTGATAGACATGGTATATCGTCGGATCGAGTTGGTTTATAATAACTGTAGGATATGAGAAATTAGATTTCATGTTGTGCTGTATGTCTCAGGTATAGCATGTAGCTATGTTTCAATAGTATGACTGTACTTCCAAGGTTGTAAATCTTAGCCATATTATTATAATCATAGTAAATGCCCAATCCTCACGACTAGGCACGAAAGCCCGACCACGATCCAAATAGATTCCTTATACCCATTCCAACCGTAGACATACCCATTCACCCTACCAATCCAATATATACAGGCTGCACTCCATATCCATATCCGAAACCTGATCAAGATCCGAAACAGAAAAGAGCACAATACCAAAAAGCGAGAACAATACTAACCCATATTTATACAAGACCCAAAATGTGAATGTCCAACATAAGGGAGAGAGATATATGAACCAACAGATTTAATCTATCTATCCTACTACTCGCACTCAGGAATTGTATATTTTTTCAAGTTCTGTTTCAACTCCCCTCCAACCAGCTGCTGCTGTTGGGAAGTTTTCTGAGGTCGCCGAGTAGACGGATGGCTCTGACCTCGAGGGGATTTGCTTTTACGAGCTCTTTCCTGGCCAGGTTTTCGAAACAGGATGCTCTTGACGGGTTGGAGACACCAGTTTGCCATCCGTGATGGGATAGAAACTAGGGATACGAAAATTTGGAATGGGATTACAAGGGCTGCATAAGAATAGTCGAAGAGTGTGGACACCAAACCATGAAGGCCTTGTGGACTAGTCCGCTGCGCCGCAGCAGCCAAGGAAAGCGCGTCGCGGATCTGGGCTTCAAGTTCGCGGAGCCGAGAATCTGTTTGGAGGGACATTAGTGTTGTGCGCTTTTCATAGCGCCTGACTGCACGATTCAACGCGTCGATATCCGGTTGGATAGCTTTTCGGACGTCCGCAGTAGCCTGCGAGACGAGGTTGTGGTCTGAGTCTTTGGGATAGTCCGGGTATGGAGGTGCCGTCGCAGTTGAGGCGTTATGGGCTTCTAGCTCTTCTACACGACTGGTAAGTTCTGCAAGTTTTCTCGCGGTAAGATTATCTTCTTGCGACAAGGGGGAGGAAGCGACGATTCGTTGGAGGTAGAGGGTTCGGGATTGGACCATCTTCAGGAGGTGGGAGAATGGACGGATTTCAGATGCGAGGAGAAATATGGTCAGGTTATAATTTGAGACGAGGCCTTCGGATGGACGGGACAGCTTGGAACGGATGGAGTGCAGCAACCATGTTCCGATAAGCGGGAGGATGAAGCACGATGCAAGGGCGACAAGTTCATGGACTTGGAGCTCTCTGTTAGCTGCAAAGGTGACGGATTTTCGGTGATTCTTTCGAGATTCTTCGAAAGAAGCGCCTGAGCCATCACCGGAGGTTGGGGAGAGTTGGTTGTCGGGCGTGTCGGACTCTAGGGGAAGTTCAACGGCATCGTAATACTTGTTGTCTTGTTGGCGGACAGATTGGGCGGCGCGATACCAGTCCCTAAAGAGCAACAGACCTCGTTAGGGACAGACACCTTTGGAATGTACGAGAAGGGACATGGACATACCATGGGAGTCTCACCGACCAGTTCAAGAAGATGGCCGTCAATACCAACAGAGTGACGTCGGTGACGACAGCACTTCCATTGTGAAAGAACACCCCAGCTATCGCAGGGAGCAGCGCTAAGGCTAGAGGAGCTGATTGCCAATGGGACTCTTCATTCCCAAGGTCAGACTCAGTACTCTGTGCAGCTCGTGGGAAAAGTAAATCGTCCGTCGAGGAGCGTATGGAGTTCCGAGCTTCAGATACAGTATCAGACAGGGAGGAGTTGCGACGTTGAGAATCAGACAATCGGGAAGTACGATGACGAACACTCATCGCGGGAACTCGGTCAATCAACTGAAACACAGCATGAGGTGCAGGAACCTAGGGAGCGAGACAGGAACCAGAGAGGGTGGAGAGGAGAGAGTGTGTGAGAATGGGAGAGAGAGAGAGTTGGGGG
>MVGC01000466.1:0-18420 GCA_003589665.1 Aspergillus sclerotialis | reverse complement strand
AAAAAAAAAAAACACTAAGCTACCAAATCTATAACTTTTCTGTCTCTGCTTCCTCCCTTAGCTAGACATCCGTCAGGTATAATAACCATCACCTCGTCACATATGTTTTCGTTTGACTTGGTTTTCCAAACTTGTCTCTCGTTGACGATCTTTTTTCTGGACTTTATCATCCTTCTCGGATCTACCAAGGACTCCTTTCTACCTATGAAAATCTATGGGTTACCGGGTGCTGGCCTTCGTGAACAGTGGCGCTCTAAGACGAGGCAATGAGGGGACAATCCAGTGGAAACAATACCCATGAATGACATTACATAACTTAAAACCCCATTATTATATTGGGAAAATATTAATATAACGATCCTTCTGGCAGTTACTCCGGATTCTGTGTTTTATCACCACTGCCACCGACTCGCTCCTCCATCACGTTCCACTGCACCTGCTTAACAATCTGCGGCTCGTAAGCGCTGTTTCCAGTATCGGTAAGGCCCACTTCATCCTGCAATATGAAGGCTCCGCGCTGACGGCGACTCCGTCCAAAGCTGCCGCTGAAATACTCCCTGGAGAAATAACGACCAGAGCTGCCGGCATCGCCCATCCATTTGGGGGAATGGTGGCGGAGGAATTGCCGCAGGAACGGCAAACACGGACATATGATGATGAGATTGGATTCGATATTTCTTCCAAACAAGTGCCAGTCAGCAATTCGGCTATCGTGTATTGGATAAAATAATCCAAGAAATGGGCACAAGCTTACATCCAGAGCTCAGGCCAGGCCAACGCGAACGTTGCATCTGACGACTTTTGGGATTCGACTAACGCGACAAGACGGACAATGCTCGTTACGAACGTGCTATAGACGGGTCTCAGCAGAGGAATCGACAGACAGGCGCTTTTTTCCCTGAGTAACTCACGCGCAGCCAATGGTAAAAAGCACCAGAAGGCCGATCTTCTGAATTCGTGGCATTTGCAGTGTGATAACGACCGGGACTGGCAACACAATCAGAGCCAGATCCGTGACGATATTAAAAACCGCAGTTGCAATATACACGCCATTACGGTCGATGCACGAGCCACCTGTAATCGAGACATCCCAGGTTTTTGCGACCGGGTTGCAAGCGAAAATGAGGGCCAAAACAAGCGAAATGCTGTATCCGCATACGATTCCAGAAATGATATAGAGTGCCCACCTGTACAAGGTAGTCCTGCTCATTAGACGGTGGTAGAGAACGATCATGCTCACTTTAGCAAATGCGAGTGCTGGGACGTAGACGACGGCTGCGGCGAGGACAACCTGTGAAGCGTGATATATCAACGAAATGCGTACAGCAGACTCTGCAGGTCTTATATACCTTTTGGTATTTATTGAACAAGTCCGGCGTCACATTCCAGATGTGAATACCAACTCCACCACCTTTATAACTATCTGGAGGATATGTCAAAACGAGGAACATCGACAGGAAACTGAGAAAAGGATGGATAAATGCTTCATACAGATACACAGTGCCTGCGTGGCGACCGTAAACGCCTGTCGGATAAGTCAACGAATGTCAAGCGACAATGGATCGAACCTGCATACCCAAGCCAGGATGATTGAAACTGGCTTGCAGTCAGCCACATGTTGTCAAATTGTCTTTGAGAAGAGCCACGCACTATCATCTGTTTCAAATTTGCGTAGGATATGCACTCTGGTGTAAACGCGCAGCAGCAGAGACATCGTACTGAACACCTGACCAACGCTAATCAGAACCATATTGGATCTGTATAGCCGGGGATGCGAATAGTCAAAATCGGGCGTCACGCCAGGGGGCGGAGGCACCACTCCAGATGGGTGGTCGCCCATGACTGAGGAAGCAGAAGATACAGTACAGTACGAGCAAGTGGAAAGGAGATAGAAGGTGCCATGACTAGAGGACGACAAAATTATTAAAATAGACTGTTGGCCCCGATTATAGCTACTATTCCTACTTCGATCATCGATACTATATACAGTACGGGACAATAAACGACATGCTATCTGTGTTCAACTTCCGAATCCTTCGATCCATACGTTATCCACCTTCGTACTCCGATGGGTCCAATGCCCCATCCGAAGCCTTGATTCCTTGGAAGTTGGAAGCCATTTAAGTAATACAACGGCGTGGACTGGTTGTTTGTCACAACTTCGCTTAACGACATGACCAATCGCTGACCGTCCGCAACCTAAGACCCACGTCTAGGCTGAATTGAGCTTGAACCCGCCTGGGACCTGATGTTGGAATACCCCGGATGGATCGTACTGCCGTGCGACCCGGCGCATGAATTCCAGATTCTTCTCGCCATAACCCCTTAAAGGATTCTGGGTCTTATCAGCATAGTTGAGATAGATGTACTCATTGTCGGCGCCAATGGACTTGGCGTATGTGTTTAAATTCTCCAGATATGTGGACGCCAGACGGTGGAATAAGGCATCGTCGGCTTCGTTATCCCACGCATAGTCAAAAAGCACCTCTGGAAGTGATTTAGCTGGTTAGACCCATAACCTCAAAGAGGCAGGAATACTCACGGAAAAAGTTCTCGTCGAAGCGCTCCAACCCCAGCACATTCTCGCCTCGTTTACGGCTCTGCTCCATGAACAACTTTGGCCAGGGTTGAATGATGGTGATCATACTCCAAGAATTACTCTGGGCTTTAGACTTGGCTTCGTCGATGGCTTCTTTGTGCACGTCAACTGTATGCTCTAGCGCTTCTTTCTTGTTGACGTAAGTGCCAGTCATGAACACGTTCCTAAGGCCATTAGCGAGGCTCGAATGGACTCTGATAAGGAAGTATACTTACCGTAACCCTGGAGCTTGAGCCAATTCCCGAGTCAAATTGTACATCCCATCGATACGCACCGTGTCGGTCACGTTGGGGATCTTATAGAAATCCTCAAAGGCAGCCGGATAGGATTCAGGTTTGGTATATTCAAGGGCGGTTCCAATAGAGTGCTGGCTAGTTTTCGAGTCGTATGCCCACATTCCTATCCATGAAGCGTAGGGATCTTTGTGGAGATTATCGATGAACTTGTGGGCTGCTGAAATATGTTGCGACGAGGTGCTGCTATCGTAGGCTACAACTCCACCCCAGAGTTTCTCGAGCGGCAGCGTCTTCAGGTCATATTTGGTGACAATACCGAAATTTATAGACCCGCCTTTAAGCGCCTTGAATAGATCTTTGTGATGGTCCTTGTTAGCGGTAACGATTTCGCCGCTAGCAAGGACAACCTCGAAGTTCTCGACGTTATCGCACGCGAACCCAACCCGTGCAGTATGGAAGGTGATTCCGCCTGGTATTCGTCAATCAATGAGTATGTCCTTTGGTCCTCTGTTTCCCGCCGCAGAGAGGCTGTAGTTCTTACCGCCAATCAAGAAGCCACCAACACCAACTGGACCTCCTCGGCCACCTGGAACCGTCACACCGTGCGGTTCCAGTGCCTTATAGACCTCCTGCCAGCGCGATCCAGCATGAATGGATGCCGTGCCAGCATCCTTATTGTACACCGTACTATTCATCAAGCTGAGATCGATGGTCACGCCATCCTCGATATCGGATGCTCCAGCCCAGGTAGTGTGGCCACCACTGCGGACAGCGAACTTGCAGGATGGACCTGAGGCTGTGAGGGCCTTGACGGCAGAAGCCACATCGCTTGCGGTGTGCGGCTGGAAAATGCAGTGGGGTTCGAGTTGTGCATTGACAGAGAAGTAGGATCGTATCGAGTTCACGTATCCAGCGTCTGAGGGCATCAGAATCTTCCCATCCAGGCCGTCGGCATGCTGCAATTGATCGCACTAGGCTCAATTAGCTTCATCCCGGTCGCAAGCCTGCCTTTACCCATACACAAGTATTGTTACCGGCGTCGAAACCGAACCTCGGCAGGCTGCCCAAGAGCAGTGCCGTTAGGGTAGAATAGACATGCATCAGGTCGTCGGAGAGAGCACGGCTTCTTTGGTGACGAGAACTGTTCTGTCAATCTTCGTATTTAACAGAAGCCCAACGGTCCATAGCTGTATTATTGCCGGCTTTTCCGTCGGGGCCTTGAAACGGCCCCCAAACTTGATAGCTATTGTGGTTCTTGTATGACCTGTCGGTTCATTACTCCGCCTCTTAGCACTGTACTAGCGACACTAATATAGATACGACCGTTAACATATACTGTTATAAGTAATAGATATTCATTACCTGTGGGACTGGCCTTGTCCAACACGATCCGAGAGAAGCTTAAGCGGATCTCCACATGCATGAATAATGCACTAGTCTATCGCCTGTGCTTTCTCCACGGGTGTCAAGCCGCACGTCTTTCCCCTTAATCCAAGATTGACTTCCGAGCTGGTCAGGAACGGCTCCTCGGCTTGTACCATGTATCCTTCGTAGGATAGCTCGAAATTTGTGTGTATTTTGGAGACCGACATCTCCGAAATATCCTGCGAAGGCTTATTACTACTTCTAATATTATATCCCTAGTAGAGAAATCTAATGCGCTCAGACATCAAATGCTGACAACGCCACAGACGCAGGGGCTGTGGATATGAACGGGTATGTAGGCCCAAGCGTTAGTGTAATAACTCAGAGGATATCATGTTTTATGATTCTATGAGGAGGCTAAATGAAATAGAATTATGTCAGTTCAAGATACTCACCGAGCTGGCCTCCCGAGCAAGCCAAGTGGTGGCCACGTTCCACGCTGCAGGAACGATAGAATAATAGCAATTAAGTAAACGAATTTCCTTCATTAGCTATCCTTAATAGGTTATAAATAGCTTTGGGAATGGACAATGTACTCCCAGTAAAAATCATCGACTATCCAGTCCGCTGAAGCCGCAAAGCCATTTCCTGGCTAGTTTATTCTTGTTTATTCTCTTTTCGGAGCCACTCTCTCGCTCACGTCATCTCTGTCCAAGTATATTTCTTTTAACTTCATGCTAGTCGCCACTGTGTCAATGCGCTGGCCTCTCTTCGCACGTATCTGTCCCTTCAGCTAGTGGTTAACCGAAGCCGTTAGTTCCACTATCAAGTCAACAGAGCCTCGCGACCAAGTAAGTGAACTGGTCATTCCTAACGTGGGGAGCATGCTTTATCTATGGAAGAAACTACCAGGGCTTTAGTTATCTTGAGTGCTTGTACAACCTTACGGCTGGCAAATCTCCTTTGATGATTACCATAATCATACAGTCCTAGAGGTGCTCCGCCCGGGTTTAACCGGCGGTCAATCAATAACTAGAAGAAGTTACCTTATAAAGTGGCATATGAAAGCCCGGTCTTTAGAGCAAGGGTTCAATTGACTGCGATGGAAAGGCGTCCCTTGGGCTAGTGGAAATCACAAAATGTATCTCAGAAAGGGAAATAGATTTAATTGAGTCCAGCAGGTTTTGGCTTAGTGTTTCGGGGATAACTATTGACGAAATGTCGTAAACAACGGAGGCATTATACTGTAGTCTTGATTATGTCAGTCAAATCCCTACTTAGAATGCATGCCTAGAGACAAGATACATGGTCAGAGTCTTCACTTGTATATAAAGGTTCACTTTGTTTAGAGGCAGCAGGTGGAGTAAAATATGAGGTAGGTGTTTATTCAAGTATGAGCCATGCCATCACCGTCGATGTACAGAAGAGAATAGAAACATTGCTACCAGATGGATTTGAGCATGTACTGTATATTCAGTCAAAAGAATATAAGCGCTTTCTATGGAGTTGGGCTCGCTGTGTCATGTGATGGTCCGTTCTTCTTCTACTTCTCCTCTCGTCCATCTTCAATCCATCTTCAATCCATCTACATTCCTTCTCTCTTGTCTGTCTTCATCATCAGGCTTTAAATCAATTAGCTCAAAATTCTCTAAAGAGATGCCTCCATCCTTTCCTCATGGAATGGCAGATCATGACACTCAATTGGTTTTGCAATCATCTCACATAGCGGAGCTTGTCGGTCTTCTGGAACATGCAATTACAACTCCCAGAACACAGAAACCTGCCTGGCGAGTTATTACATTCAGCATATCTAACTTGTTACCAGCTAATAATATAATGCAGCTTTCCAGGCCGTCTTATTGAAGCCTTGCTGCGAGCTGCAACCCCTGTCGATTCTTCCAATCTCACAACAGTCATCTCAGCCCTTGATCAGAACAAGGGAAAACTCAATTATATACTGCATATTGATTCTATTTATTCCCTAGCATATCTTGTACTGAACTCAAATGCTTTACCAGAGCAGGAGCGCGGTCTTCATCTTTTACTGGTTTGTCCTCCATCCGTCTAGCAGAAGGATACTTCTGATCCCGATTAGGATAAATTTACAAATATGGATACATCACAAGCATCCTTTTCCTCGCCTACGAAAAGGTCTTCACTCGTCCACCGCAAAATCACCGAGACGTTATGTTCCCGGTTCCTCTGCGGGGACTGGGAATTAGGGTTAAGGAGACAAGTAAGGAGACTGAATCGCCATTATCTTAGACTATGCTTATAGTATGCAGGCTGGAAGGATACTTCTAGAAATGTTCCTCGAGCTTGAGAAGAGGAGCGGTCTGTTTGATCCAGGACCAGTGGGATATCCATAGTCTGTTCTACCATTCATTGTCTTCCCAAGGTCCACGAGCAATGCTAACTCCATGAAAGTCATGGCTTTATCTCTACCCTCTACAGTCAAACCGACACAGTTTTAAGATTCTTTGCCGGCTCTGTACTTCGCATCTTACACGCTTCCGGAGTCAATGCGGACACGTTCTTGACACATGACAACACGGAAGCCTGGTCCCTCTTCTTCACCTGTTTGCAAGCCTTTCCTGAAGACTGGGCTCAAGCTTTTCATTTTTATATGCGGGAACATGGATGTCTCTCGCCGGGTAACATGCGGAGGAATGGAACCACGACCACACCTGGTATTCCCCAATCTACTTGCCATTCGATAAAATCCATCCGAATCGACGGAAGGACTTATACGGATGGCTTCATGCTCGCAACAATTACTACGGATACTCTTGCGCTGATAATCCCGGTCAAGATAGCGTCCCAGCAACACTTTGATCTGATTGAGGTGCCGCTGAAGCATATATTGAATTCTGGGCTAGATTCCATGTATAAAATCAGAGTACAGGAATCCCGACTGCAACTACATATTGACGCGAATGGAGTCATTCTAAAGAATGGGGAACTCCAGAAGCCTCAAAACTTGAAAATATGCCTTGTATCTGAAGAGGATTTGACGGATCTGTGGACGGGAACCAAAAATATTAGTTATAGTCAAAACCAAGCTACAAAAAGACTGGTTGGCCGACGACGATCATCCATTATTATCCCTTTGGATACTGGGGACGAGGTAGCTGAAAAGACTTTCCAATATGAAACAGAACCGGACGTAACTGCAGGCGACAGTCGCCCACAGCGGCCAGCACAGACGCAAAATGACCCCGCATTAACTCCACAGGTGGCCAAGTCAAATTCGGTAGTCGAGCCTACAGTGAATCATGGAACTCATGACGCTGAGCCTAGAGATTCAAGGGCGGAAAAAGCAGGCATAGAAGTCTCACAGAGTGGCCAAAAGAAGGACAGGACCTCGTTCAAAAAGAAAACAGGTCTACCGTCGAATACGCAGGAACCCTTGCAATTGTCTCGTCTGCGGAACGCAAAACGGAAGGTGTATACTCCCAATGATGAGGTGGACTGGGACGAAGATCTTCGGCCCACCGACGACAGCCAGGAAACAGATGAAAAAGACGCGGATTTTACCTCTATCTCATCTCCTTTGCCAAGCGGCAGTCCTGCATTAAAAAGAAGAGCAGGCGCAACAAAGAAGAAAAGAAAGTCTGACGCTAATTCGAAAGCAGGAAGCAGCAAGAAGCCGGTGAAAAAGAGCAAACCGAAGACTGGGAAGAGCAAAACCAAGGTTAAATCAAAGAGTTCCAGATTACCTTTACTGCCCCGTTCAAGCGCAGATAATGAGAGCCGGAACGGCGTGTCTGCCCAAAATATTAAAGAGTGCCTGGGGAAAGATGATAAAAATATCCATGATCCCACTCGCAATGGCGATGGTAACGACGTAGAGAAGAGGCCTGGCAAAACCTTGGAATTTCAGGCCTGTCATACTCTGCCAATCCGGTCTGTCTCTTCGTACAGATCAGAGGACGCTCTCGTTAATGGAGAAGACTTTGATCCTTTCAAGAACCTCGACCTGGTCTCTGAGGCTTCCGCATTTCCTGAAAACCTCTGGGACTCTTCCACCGCATGGCTGACGCAGGTCGATGGCAATTGGAACGGCGATGCACGAGACTTCCCGGAAGAAAATAAATTGGATTGGGAAACCGACGCCCATAAAAAGGTCAAACCTAAGGGGCAAACAAAGAGTCATGAAGGAACCGGGAAAACACTCGGTAAGAAACTAGCTGCGGCACTTCTTGATGCAGGAATCTTGTCAGATGATCCTCCATCAGAAGAGGATAGAAGTTCTCGTCACCACATTCTAGTTGGTGAAAGCAAGCAATACAAACGCTCTGAGGTGTCCAATCCACATCAGGAAGTCCAAAGTCCTATGCAGAGGTCGGACCAACAAAGCACACCGGAAGCCAGAGGAAGACTTGCGACTCGACAGATTGAGTCGAAGGAGCCAGATATAGACGTATTATCAGCGATCTCACCCGTAGTAACTGCCCTGGAAGAACATTGTCCTGGTGAGCGAAGTTCGGTGGCTATAGATGGGGCGAATACATGCAGCAACAAGTTCGCAAAAGCAAAAGTATCTGCAAGTTCTATCAGTCGCAAAAGGGCAGCCAGTCAGGAGCGAAAGTGCGAGAAGCGTAGTAAAAAGCATCAGGCAGATCCTGATCCAGAATATCAGCCATCGGAGCCCAATGGACCTAGTCAGCTACCTCAAAGGAACATTCAGTCATCAAAGGAGGCTGATACTTTTGATCAAGGATACCTAGATATGGAGACCTCGTCATGGGTCACTACGGAATATGGAGATAGTACTGGCGATGCTGAGAATACGCAGCTGGAGCTTCATCTTCACCCACCTAGAGCAGACTTGGAGCGTTCCACAACCAGTAGCTCCCCACGCACCCCTGTCCGAAATAAATACACCAAAAGAAAGCAAAGATCACTTCCAAAGGCCATAGTGGATGAAAATGGAAGCCCACGTCTTCGGATAAGGCAGTCACCTGATTCTCAGCAGCGATTTGGACCTATGGGCAAGTGGCACGGACAGCTAGGAGGACAAAGACGTTGGGTTGAACAGGAAAGGGGAAATAGGGTTTGCGACTCCGATAGCGACACAGAGGATTACCCCTCGAAGATTTGCACCTTCCGCAGCAGGGTTCACCTCCATTTTGGAGAGGATTTGCTTGGTGCTAAAGGCAAAGGGCCTGGTGATACTAAAAGTGAGGACAGTACGAGCATTGCCAGCGTAGAGCAGCCTCTTTCCACTGCGTTGGGCTTAGGGGGATTCCCAGCGGAAACCTTGCATGGCGATGATTCTCCAATTGCTATATCTACATCGGCAACGAGTTCAGAAGAGGAAATGGAAACGGGGATTGAGCAGACACGGAGGGGGTATGAGCTGGTAGCGTCGCAGTCACCATTAGTCGCAAACCCAGTACAGCTTGAATCTGAATTGGCGGGGTTGAATGGCCGTATCGACGGAGATGACATGGCAACGAAATGGCAAACAACTTTGCAGGCCATCCAGCAGACTACTGACGACGTACTGGCCAATACTAGCAAGGTAAGTGAGGTTACATCTGCATGAACAGGGATGATCTTAAAATACGCAGAGCCTTATGCACCACGTCCAACGTGAGCAAGGAACCATCAATCGGGTTTTGGAACTCTATCTGGAGGGATGCCATCGTATACTCGAGCAGCTGGGCAAAGCGCAAGAGGAACGAATTGCGGTGTATAGACAGCAAATGAACTCGATCAAGGAGCATCAGGCCGATCTTTGTCGCGATTTTGTGCGGCGGTTAGAAGGAAATAAGTAAAAGTAATCCAGGCTAACTGATTGATTGACCAATTGATTGATCGTCGGCGCATCCCGAGATCGGAGGAGTGATATCAAAATGTCGGACACGAGGAAATCGGGGGAATTAACTAAATGATTTGCGGTATTAATGGGCGATATATACGATAGAACATGAGAAGAATATGATTAGAATAGTATAGAACAGGGGAACGGTGAGCTGAACATGAATACGAGTCAGTTTCACCGAAAAAAGTAGCAAACAGTGTCGAGTCAATTTCAGCTGACGATGCAATCACGTGCGGATGAGAGCCAAAAAAGTTTGAAGAATATTAGAATCTCTTCTTCGTTTGTTCTCCAATTCTCTGGTTCTATTCCTTCTGCTCTCTATAAATCTTCCTGCTAGTAGTTTGTTCCTTGCCCCCTTGCTTCGAGTCACTTCAATCGAGATTCATACCCCGCCATGTCGGTGAGTCTCTCTCTAGCCAACCCACCTGTTCCTAGCCCTAGACTAAACCCACCTCGCAGTTCTTCATTGAAAACCCCAATGTGGGAAACCAGTCTCATTTGGAAGACTCCAGAAGTATGTCTTAGCTATAACTCAATCCAACAGCCTCAATTCCTATATACTAACTCCTTTTCCTATACAGTCCGAGGCTACAACCCCCTCACCCCGCCAAACCTCCTCCAACATGAAATCGCATTGACCGAGAAATCAAGACAAACAGTCTTGGAAGGCCGTTCCGAGGCCAGTGCTATTGTCCACGGCACAGACACCGACAAGCGCCGCCTGCTCGTCGTTGTCGGACCATGCTCCATCCACGACCCCGCTATGGCTCTCGAGTACTGCGACCGCCTCCTTCAGCTTAAGGAGAAACACAAGGACGATCTGCTTATCGTTATGCGGTCTTACCTCGAGAAGCCCCGTACAACAGTCGGCTGGAAGGGTCTAATTAACGACCCGGATATCGACAACAGCTTCAAGATCAACAAGGGTCTCCGCACGTCGCGCCAGCTGTTCGCTGACCTGACGAATAAGGGCATGCCCATTGCTTCCGAAATGCTCGATACTATCTCTCCCCAGTTCCTAAACGACTGTCTCTCTGTCGGTGCTGTCGGTGCCCGAACCACCGAGTCCCAAGTCCACCGTGAGCTTGCTTCGGGTCTATCCTTCCCTGTCGGATTTAAGAACGGTACCGATGGATCTCTCGATGTAGCCATCGATGCCATTGGCTCTGTCAAACATCCTCACCACTTCCTGTCCGTTACTAAGCCTGGTGTTGTCGCTATTGTCGGCACCGTCGGTAACCCGGATAGCTTCGTTATCCTCCGTGGCGGAAAGAAGGGAACCAACTTTGACGCGCAGAGCATAGCTGATGCTAAGGCGAAGCTGCAAGCTAATAACCTCCCGGCTCATCTCATGGTCGACTGCAGTCACGGAAACTCCCAGAAGAACCACAAGAATCAGCCCAAGGTTGCTGCTGCGCTGGCTGAGCAGATTGCTGCCGGTGAGACAGCTATTATGGGTGTTATGATTGAGAGTAATATCAACGAGGGTATGTCTCTTTGCTCTTCACTGTAACTCCAAATCCGGTATAGCTAACACCCCACAGGCAACCAAAAGGTCCCCGCAGAAGGCAAGGCCGCCCTGAAATACGGCGTCAGTATCACCGACGCTTGCATCAACTTGGAAGATACCGAAGCTGTGCTGGATAACCTGGCGCAAGCTGTTCGCGCCCGGAGGGAGAAACTTGCTTCTTCTAGTTAAATGGAGCTTGATGGGTGCATACAGTATACGTTACATAATGCCGAGATGAACGCTGATAGATTTACGGTGTTTTATTGATTATGTCCAATGAGAGAAGATAAAGAGACGTTATACCGATTGAACGATAAGTAGTTATGTGTATATTGGAGATCTACAGGGGACGAGGGTTTGGATTGAGGGCTTGTGCAGGCTTATTATGAAGTAGTGATACTGGTGATGGAAATTTCGGATAATTCTTTTGATAAATAAATAAATAACTAGTCTATTAATTGGGATATCTTTTAGGGATTTCAATTTCTATCGCTTCTATAGGCAGTGAGTGCACCAATATATATTTAATGGTAACGTCCATTAATATGTATCATGACATCTACTGAGAATAGGATACCCGAAACTTTCTCAACACTATTCTGCAATTTCTCTATATGTACTAATAACTCTTTAACATCACTTTTCACAGGAATAAGAAGTAGAACGAAAAAGCCCTAAGTATCCCAAATAGGTTAGACCCAGGAATGAATTGAGCCGAGGCCAAGAATCGGGGAGAAAGAAAGGAAAGGAACCGAATGCTGACTGACTTTAACATCCACCAGATCCAAGACAGCGTAACTTCCGAAGCTAACGACTATTACAAAGCAGGCTCAGTTCCTCCGTCGGCCCAATTCATTTCCGTCATGCTTTAATGCAACTTATTTATCCTCGCGCTAACCTGTGTAACTAACACTGCAGGTACAGGTCTTCTTACTTACCCCAGTCCGGATATAGTTACACTCTGCGCCATTCAGTCAGTCAGTTAGTTATAATTGATATCGACTAAATACAGTCAACAATGTCGCAAACACCGAAAGACCCCGACTCTACGCCTGCAAATATAACAGAAACACTAATGAACCTCCTCGACTCAATTCCTCTCCCCTTCTCCAAGTCTCCCTCACTCCCGAAAACAACCACCGCAAAGCGACAGCAAGATTCAACAGCATCAACCTCTCTCGAAAATGACCCCTACCTCTCCGAAAAAGTCCTCCATCACCCTCCCTCCCCTGTCCAAGACGAAGAACGTCCTCCAGAAGAAACAGTCCTCTACCTAGCCTACGGCTCGAACCTGTCCTCCAAAACCTTCCTTGGCCGCCGCGGCATCAAGCCTCTTTCCCAGGTTAATGTCCTAGTCCCCGAGTTACGGCTTACGTTCGATATGCCGGGGCTACCGTATGCGGAGCCTTGTTTTGCGGCGACGCGGTTTAAGAGGGAGGTTGAGGAGATCTATCAGGATGAGCTGGTTGAGAGTGAGGCCGGAGATGAGGGCGCGGAAGAAGGGTGGGAAAAGACTCCTCTCATTAGCAGCAAAGATTACCATAGAGATAGATGGCGCAAGCCGCTTATTGGCGTTGTGTATGAGGTTTCGTTATCCGATTACGCGAAGATCATTGCGACGGAAGGTGGTGGTCGCGGCTATAGGGATATAGTCGTTGACTGTTATCCCTTCGCTGAATCGTCTACCCCATCTGATCCTGTCCCTGACTTTCCTACTACGAAACCCTTCAAAGCGCATTCTCTTCTCTCTCCCGGTGCCAAAGTCGATAGCCATACTCATGCCCGTCGTGATCCTCGCGGCAAATACCCCGGTGTCCGTCCAAACCCAACCCATGCACAGCCTTCAGCCCGTTACCTAAACTTATTAACCTCCGGGGCGGCCGAGCATGAGTTACCCGATGCATATCGGGAGTATCTGTCTCAGATTCGCCCGTATAGGATAACGACGACAGGCCAGAAAATCGGGAAGGTCTTGTTCCTGCTTATTTGGGGACCCGGGTTCCTAGTCCTTATGGCGTTGTCGAGGGCGTTCGCAGGTGAGGATGGACGGAGTCCCCGGTGGTTGAATAGGGTTGCGGATTTGCTGATGGCCGCTATGTGGGGGAGTTATGATTGTTTCTTTGTGAGGATGTTTGGGGAGGGGGAGAGGACGATTGGGGATTCGGAATGATATATATCGACCTCTACGTGACCTACAGTTATGTAGAGATAACTAGAGCTCCATATAATGTGATAGCATAGGTAGAAAGATGCAGGTGTACCTTCTCTGAACAGCTCTTGTCGCCCTCTAGGCATGCACTTGTAAATCCAATTATAACAGTTGAATACTCCCTATACTCAATCACCCTGCTTCGATCCTGTTAACCAAGACACTCAATACTGCTAGAAGGTCTTTCTTTGCCTATACCAACTATCCATGTTGGAATATGATATATTCTACAACCAACAACCGAGCAGACTGAAGATTATAAAAAATGGAAGTCACCTCGTTCGATGGCAATGGCCTATAAAGGTTCCCCAGACAGACAAGAAATCATTGATGCCATCAGGGAGGACATCCTAAATCATTCGAGAGTATTGTCTACGAAGTTCTCTACATTGCTGCCCGTACCCAGTAGGTCATGAAGCTTCGCATTAGCACTTATGCACCTACGCTTAGGCAACCACTTCGTCGTTTCAGGTAGACTGTCGCTGTAGCGACATCCTATATATATAATAGGTTTGTGATCGGATGCAGGGTGCAATATGAATTCATATATACAGTAGATTAAAAATTGCCTGTTTCATCGCTCGTACTGTAACAGTTATTCCCATGGCGTGCGTGGGTTAGACTAGAGCGACATAACAATAGTGCTACAAGGAAAACGGTAGTCCTCCAATGTGGCATGTAGAGTGGAAACCAGAAAAAGCAATCAACTAACAAAGGAAATGGACTTGGAACGAGATTTTAACGGAAGAACGTCTAGGATACAGATACAGGTCGGAGGATTCTAACAAAACAGGCAGATTGACCATACAAATAGAAAGAGATTGCTGCGGGCTGGCTGGGTCAATAGCCCAGTAGTCCCGGCCATTCAATCCCAAAATGACTCAAACCCTCTGATGCATCATTCACCGGCGGGGAGAGATGGGAGGGGTGTAGGCGATCTGTCTCGACTTGATCGGGGACCACTTATAACGCTTAATCCAGACGCTCAGGGCGAACAGACCGGTAAGTATGGTCAGGGCCTTGACACCCATCTTCTTACGGTCATCCATCTCGGGCTCGGCGGTCCAGTTGAGGAACTCAACAACGTCCTTGGCCATCTGGGAGGTGGTGGCGGGAGTGCCGTCCTCGTACTCGACAAGGCCGTCAAAGAGAACACGGGCCATGGCAATACCTGGAATTGTTAGAAGTGGACGTGATACAAAAGAACGCAGACATACCGGTTCCAGGGAAGTAGGGGTTGAAGTTCATGCCCTCTGCGACAGAGGCACCAGCCGGGGGTTCATCGGGATAGCCGGTCAAAAGACTGAAGATGTAGTTGCAGCCGCCGTGACGAGCCTTGACGATCAAGCTGAGATCAGGGGGCAGAGCACCACCATTGGTGGCACGGGCGGCTTCCTCGTTCTTATAGGGACCGGGCATGTAATCGGACAGCTTGCCAGGGCGCTTCTCGATCTCACCCTGATCATTGGGCTCGGTATCGTATTCGTGTTCTTCGGCCATGGCCTTCATCTCGTCGACAGTGTGCATGACACCAACAAACGAGCGCCAGGGGACACGGCTCAAAGAATGGCAGCTGGCGCAGACTTCACGGTAAACTTGGAAACCACGGCGAAGGCTAGCTGGTGTTAGTAAATGCGAGATTGATCGAACAGCCGGGCACTCACGCTTGGTGATCGAAAGTCTTGGTCCACTTCATGTGCTCCCATGGGTACTGGGTAGGGTGAAGACTGTGAATTGGTATCAGCTTGTGTCCTCGATCCTTCGAATCCTCGGCCGGAATAACGGGTTTTTGCTGACGGCGAGCGGGACCCGACAATTGGTTCACTCACCCCTCTTCAGCAGGTGTGGACGCAAAGATTTCCTGTCCATAAAGATGGTAGTACCAAGCGGCGGATCCGATGGCGGCAGCGGTAGCAGCGGTCGCGGTGGCAGTGAGGTGGAAGGGGGAGCTGGTAGACTCGGCACCAGCTGCTGAGGAAGACGCACGCTGACTACTTATCAGTGGGAAGTCTCAAAAAACCAATCAAAGCAATCCAAAGCCATTGCCATAATTTGTAGGCTTCAATTGGTGATAGAAGTCGAGGGAGCCGTACCGTGGATGTTTTGCTCAAGGACTGTCGTGCGATGCCTCGGGCGGGCAAGCTGCGAAGAGCAGTCCGTGCCAGCATATTGACAGAATGGATGACCCTCCAATCAATTAAATAGAAGGGAGGAACAGGTCACTAAAGGACAAAGGAGGGGAGGGGAGAGAGGTGAGGAGTCCACAAGAGGAAGAGGTAGGTATTCAAGTGAAGTTGTGAAGGTCAAGTCAAGTTTCTCTTTGGAGTTTGGAATTGCCTAAACCTTCGCTGTGATTGGCTGATGGTCGCCTTCGGTGAAAACCGTAACATTTTCGGAACATCAAATGTTCTGAAGCTCTTCTACACCATCACTTCGGTTCCTTTTTCCACTATATATTCCCTAATGTAATCCAGTCTATACTATTACTTGTTCCCGTCCTTTTATTTTAATGAATACTGGGCACCTCGCCCCGTGCCTGCATCTCGCCCTCGATTCCAGCTCTCAATGCCTTCAAGGCTTCTCGAATATTGCATCGGGTGTTATTGTTGTGAATGACCAAGGCTAAAGCAGGTAGGCGCCGAATAGTGCGACCACTAATACCCTGTATAGATATAATAATCAGATATTCCGTGGTTCAACGGCCCCAAATACACCGGCTAGGATACTCACGACACTGGCGACAGCGGTATCCGCTAGCTGTTTCGGGACAGCATCTGGGAATGTCTGGTAATGCAGAAGCATCTCATCATAAGATGGGAATACCAGGTATTCCGCTGGTTGCTCTACATACTGCAATGCAGTTTGAGGATCACTTGGATCAACCTGAACAACGTCGAAAGAAGCTCCGTCAATAATCCCACACCGGCCCAACTCTTCTAAGCTTTCTTTGTAGAGTTCATATATCGCCCGTCCAGACAGATGGGGCATGAACTGTTTGATATCAACCCGGTCGAGAAATGCTGCGTCCTGAGCTCTTTTAGCCTCTGAGTATGAATGAAGATGAAACCTACCAGTGCAGTGACCAAGTTACTTGTACAGACGACAACCACATTAGGATGGAGTTTCAGCTTATCTAGCCCAGTCAAGAGTGCGTTCACTGCGCGGATGGCGTCGAAAGGTTCGTTGGTATTTAACGACCGCTCTCTCGGGGCAGCAAGTGTCTCAATCTCATCTATAAATACGCAGACAAAAGTATCTTCCTCTTCCTCCAATAACGCATCAATGCTGTCAAATATTTTACTCACAAGTTTACCACTCTCGCCAAAGAACTTGCTTCCTAACGAATGCGCGTTGATCTCGATCAACTTGCTCTGGGGGTAATGCTTTCCCAAGCGAATAGCGAGTTTTTGGGCAAGACCGCGACTGCTAATTTGAATAATGCTGCCATGAAATGTTCCACTGCACTAACCAGAAACTAGTCTTTCCTGTCCCAGGAGGACCCCAAAGAAGAATCAACCTATTCCAGTTGATAGTCCACTTATTGAATTTCCGAGTAGAGAACGAGACTAACAGGGTCAATCAAATCAATTAGACTTCATAATGAAGAATACTAACCTATGCGACTGATAGCTCTGAGTAATTTCGGCTGAATCGGCTGATCAAAATGGAGCCTGTAAACTCCCGTTAGCTGGGAACAAATCACTTCATATAAACACCTACGACTCCCACAGCCCATCCAACTCCTTACTTGGCAGCGTCAGCACTCTAGCCTTCGGAACATCTTCATTATTATCTGCAGGCTCCTCAGCATGTTGAGATTGAAAACTGTCTTGCTCAGGCTGTCCACGAAGTTGATAGGCTTGCACATCTAATTCGACATTCTCAAGGCGATAAACTTCTGACTCGTGGTTATCTCCACTACATTCTGTGACGATTATAGAATCTAGAACTTGAGCATGTGGTTCTCTCAATCCATCTGTTGAGTGTTAGCTTGTGGATGCCTGCACGTTTACCAACAGTGTACCAAACGAGTGTATTTCCTGTCTCAAGGAGAGAATGGCAAAGTTTTCGATGAGCCAGTTGGTTACTTCGTCTCGAATCTATTCATCTTAGTCACTTGTCTACAAAGGAGTTGTTGAAGGTGATAAGTACCAAGTCAGTACGAACGATGATTCCATCGCCAGTGCTTTTGACTCGAGCTTCGACGTGGAGGACAGGATATTGCACAGTCTGCATAAACTGAGGCATACAGCTGATGGAATTCATGATAAGTGGGATCTCGATGGTAAAATGAAGGATGAAAGGGGATGCTGGATGTTGGATACTGCATAGAGTGCCGAGTGTCAGGTGATTATTACTATTTGAACTATACAGTACTGGTATCTTTTGCTCTTTGACCTTCTGGACTGGCAGTTCTGCAATCGAAATTGTTCTTGCATTGGCTATTTATGGCATCTTCCTTTCTCTGATCAAATCAGGTCAATAATTGAGACGTTTCGAGTATTCCCGTTAGCCCTGACAAACTATGATGCCAACGTCCAGGGCCTCTTCTAGGCGCTCACATAGAGCTATGTCCTTGATATGATGATAGTATGTGTTCTCTAGTTTCCATGGTATCACTATCAATCAATCACGCTTCTTCTCATCCTCCCTCAAATCCACACCACCCTC
>MVGC01000465.1:0-18560 GCA_003589665.1 Aspergillus sclerotialis | reverse complement strand
GATTGGTCGGGTTGGGGATGAGGACATGTCGGGTGTTGTATCGACATGTTGTTTTTGGGAGGTCGGTTGAGGTTAGGTGAAGGTTGTGTTCCAGAGTTGGGCTTGGAATGGATGGTCCACTCCTGTTTGTGGTTAGTTCGGGTGGTGCCGAGATTGTATACATGTAGTCAACAAATACAGTATAACACAGTAGATACTGGTAGATATCATAATGGCATAAGGCTCTAATTTTACACCAAAGCTACTTATGTTATCAACCATTGCCTCCAACAGCACTACGAATATTCCACTACTGTGTACATCAGTCGTTGCCCTGTTTCCCGCGTTACCAACAAACCGGCAATGGGCGACGCCTCCCAGTCAAACTCCAATCATTGATCATGTTGCCACGCGATGCTGTCACCAAACAAACATTGCCACAGCAGCGCTAGACAAAAGGAGTCTGGTGCAGGAGACGCAATGCCGGGTTGATTCGGGGTAGAGGACAGGATAACCCGGGTTCAGGGCTCTGGGGTCTGAGAATTGAAAGGTGTCGATTGCTCATTCTTCCAAGAGACGGAAGACGGAGTAGAAAACTGTAGGCTAGATTGTATCGGTGGGTAACACAGTCTGTCTAGTTCATTGAGTCTATGTATGTAGATGGGTCCTTAATCAATGTTCGATCGGGATGCATTTTGAAAGCATATCTAGACTGGATTAGTTGTGTATGTATACCTTTTGGTAGATCGGAAGAAGACATGAGATTCTACTGCTTTGTAACTGTATCCAAAAAGGGGTAGATGCAGAATTTATGGAGAAGATGCAGTATGTATCAACACCTGGACTGATATTATTGAGCAAACATCAACAGGATGAAGCAATAGGCGCTTGCCTGTTTACCCGTGTCTTCCACAAAAAGCCTAAGAGGCGGATGCTTCAAACTGGAGTCAGGTAAGATGACCGAAGGCTGTAAAAAGCTGTAGAGTCGAGGACAGCTTCAAATAGGAGTAGTCTGGTAAAGCGAGTTGACGTGACACTTAGTCAGTCGGTAAAAGCAAGTGTAGTCGGATTGGGCCAATAATAGCAGGAAAGTGCCCGATTCACGCATTTGTGCCCAACATCTTCGCAGTCAGCCAGCCTTGATTGGCGGGCGCTTAGACGAGTCTTTCTGTGAGTATCTGCAAAAATCAATAGAATCCAGAGAATCAAAAGAGAATTGCGGAGCCTCAGCCTTGGAATTCGCAATGAAATTGGTCTGGACAGGATGATCAATTCGAAAGAGAGAAAGAAAGAGAAAGAGCCAAGTAGATTGAGGCTATCCCCACAAGAAAGAAGAAGATCGTGGCACCAGACAAAAAGCCAGAAAGACCCAACGGCCCAAAGATGTGATCGAATCTGGCCACAAAACAGTCAGCAGAACATTTATTTGGCTACTAAACTAAATCTAAAACTATTAACTGCCCCTCTTCCTCTTCCTGCCTTCTTTCTTCCTTCTTATCCTCCCTCCTTCCCTCTTTTCTCTCTCTTCTTTTCTTTTCTTCTCTCACACCCTCTGGCTTCGCCAGTTCCCATCCCCTCCATACAATCACTTCCTTGTCCCGTCTGACTGTGTTGATGCTATACTCTGGACTTGATCCTCTCGATATCTTCCTCTTCTCCGCAATTCTATTCCTCAAAGTCGCCTTTAATTTCTACTGGATCTGGCCTTGGAGAATCTATACTTGATTTCTGTTGTCATCAACCACCTGGACTTTTCGATCACCTAAATTCCCATTTGGGAAAATCTGGACTGACCTGGATTCAATTGTTTACGGCCGCTGCTTCGTTGTCTTTGTCTCAAAACTCGAGTTAGCCTTTTATTTTGCCTCCCATAGGAACTACCTGGATTCGGATTCAGCCTAATAGAATTATTCCCAATCAATAACGAAAGACAGTTCAACCGTCTTCTCCTTGGATTTTTCCCTCTAATCCCCTGGATTATTTTTGTGGCCACTTTCCCTGGATCTGGATTTTACCCCTACTACTTCCGTGGACAGAATGACTGGACGCCATGGTTATGACTCCCGCGAGCGCCAAAATGAGTATTTTGTCCCTGGCGATGGTATCAGTCGCGAGGTCATTCAAGCTGACATCTGCCGCTACCTTGGAAATGATGCCCTCGTAAGACCGGGAGTCCATAATGTCTGCCTCCGATCTCCTATCCACTACTTGGCCCTCACTGACTCTTGCCACAGAACCGTCAAGGTTATTTTATCCGTGCTTATCGGAATCTTACCTCTGTGGGTTGCTACTTTCCCTTGCTACTTGACACAGTGTATACTGACGCCGTCTGATGTAGGAAATGATTGCTGATCTCAAGGCTGACTCTGCTCGTTGGGAAGCAGAGTTGATGCGGCGGTCGGATGCAGGCTATCCACGAGGTAGTTATAATCATCATCATGCATATTCTCAGGGCCCTAACATGGTTCCAGCAAGTTATCAAGCTTCTGCGATTCATGAAGTCCGCCAGGAAATTGGTCCTTCCCAAACCCCTCCATTCACTTCTGCCCCTGGTCAATCTTACAGTCAATCTTACATGGATCCGATGTATGCTCAAGCTCCCTATGGTACACAGAGCCCTCCCTACCAACCTCAGCCGTCTTACCCTCAAGGCCACTCGCCATTTGTACAGGGTCAAACTCCGTATCCCCAAACACAAATGCCCCCTTATACTGGCCAAACCCAGCCTCCTGTGACTGCCGAAATGCATCCGTCATATACATATGCGGCCAATCCTGGCTACACCTATGATCCTGGGAGAAACAATCCTAGGTATCAACCCGGCTATGAACCGGAGCAAGACTATTCCCATTCTCCGGTTACATCTGGAATGGCTTATCCAAATACTACAGCTCCAGACCCGCGGATACCCATGGATCCAAGATATACCCCGGAGTCAACATATCCTGACAGGAATAATAGGCCACAACCAGCAAGAGGAGCGCGTCGATAAATTCCTCTTTAATCAATCTACTGGAGACCAAGGTTGATTGTACTCTGCCGCTACCCAAGAATCTGCTTGGGAGTGAAGAAATTGGCAGCACGTTTTAATGTTTTCGTGCGTCATCTCCTGTATTATTCCGCGGATGCAAGATCTTTACTGTTTCTCCAAGGATGTTAGGCCGAACAAGATATTTAAAGTCAAACCAGGAGACCATTCCCAAACCCCGGATCTGTTGACATGGATGCCACTTTGACCATTGGATGACTGAACCGGAATTCCTTGAACATGTCCTCTACCTCCGTGGACTTGCGTTTACACGGTCATCTGTCTGGAGGCCATTGCCTGGATAATGAGGCTGATGGGAAATTTACGAGACGTATTATGAAAAGGCGGCTTTTTGTTTTTATTTCAATTCCCATGTTGCATAGTTTTTTTCTCGGCTGGTTGGTTTCGGTGAATGGCGATTGATTGCTTTATTTTATTACATTTTCTCTTCAACTTTTTCCCTTCTAGGTACTTTCTTCCCATTTCTGGTTGGGTTATATTTCGAATACCCCTGAAGCCGGTTGGTAATGCGCTGGATTCCTCCACCTTGCTGATTTGAAAGATAATTTCGGCAGGATCTTGCCTGGTATTATACTATACACTGATCCCGTTCATGTGGTGCATGTAGATACAAGCATATATTTATGGACCTTTCATGATTCCGTACAGTTGCCTCTGTCCCCAAACCAAATGCCATGATGGCCTGGTAGTACCTAAGTATTGGCCTTTCGGAACCATAGGCTTTTGTATATGACATAGAATCCATTGTGTATTATGCGCTGGATTCCTAACTATTTCAATCTCCATCCTGTATTGTGGGTTGATTTTCAACAGCCACGGTCCAGTCCAGGACAGTACTGCAACTTCACTACAGCGAATACCTCCGAGGACGAGGCATATATGACAAAATTACTAAACCTAGTATAGTATGTCATGCCTACAATAAGAAAACAGACCTCATCTTAGCAAATTACCCACCCACAACCTCCTCAAGCGCCCGAAACTCCCTCGACACAAGGCCAGACGAAGCAGAAGGCCTTTTACCCAGATCCGGCACCAACATAAACCTCAAAAACTCTCTTAACTGCGGCAGCATCTCCACATTGAGAATTTCCTCCTCAAAAGGCATAATCGCCTGCATTTCCGACTCCTTTTTCAGCAAAATCCTTTGCACCGTCCACTTCAGCTTTAAGGATATTCCCATCAACCTCATCCGGACGCGGAATATTCCAGTACGGAAAAAGCCACTTAATCTTCGCCATAGCCCAAGCCTCGTTAACCAAATGAAGAGGACTGTCCCCCGCGCCCAAAACACCACCGCGAGTGGATGAAAATGGTTGAAGCCCTCCTTAAGCTATGACTGGGTGGCTGCATGAGTCGAGACCTCAAACCCTACCTACTGTAGCATCCAATGGCCTACTCGCTGAAGAGAATGGATTTACAACCCAGGAGCAATAAAACTCCCTGTCAGAGTTCACATATTTGGTCGGTTGTTGTTCAGGAGAATCCAGACACCTTTTGGACTTTTAGATTGTCTATAGCCGGATATATATAGCTTGACCAAAGTAGGTCAGTCCTCGGACATTAGGGTTGTATCTATGTTTTGTTTGAAGAGACATATAAATTGTCAGCTGCGGTGACAGTTTTGCTATAAGGAATACCCTATTTTAAGCAATCTAGATAGAGCTCTAATTTAATTCCTTATACTGGAGAGGTTCTACTGTACTTCACTAGGCGCGGGTTTTCCTAAGGAGCCGCATGGCCTTCGTGTGTGTCTCTTCCCCAAACACCAGCCTTCTCTGCAATATGTCTCTTTAAAGGTGTTTTGGATTCGACCTTTGGTGCTTTGATATTGGATGAAAACGTGATGTTTTGGATGTCTGTGCATTGCACTTCCGAAATAAAGTACTCTCGGACTTACAGGTCGCTGATTCCATTTCCCGCAGTTTGTTTCTAAAGCGGTTGGTGCATTCGATAGCTATAGAGTGCATTCGACTAGGTTAGTCATAACCCTCCTAGTCAGCAACAGACAATAGAACAGTCCCAAAAAATTGAAATAAATCATTCCAGTGCTCTATGGCCATTTTGTATATACAGTACACGATAACAACGCTCGACCATCGAAGGACCATAGACACCACGTTTGGCTGAACATTGTGGATACAAGATTTAATATCCGGGAATTGTGGTCGCGTTTTCGACGAGGCCCTGTCCGTCAACTTAACCTGTTGCAGACATCCCACAGAGACGATCAATTCCAATAATCGCAGACTCCTATTCATTCAATACCCCAAAGCAAATCGAAATGGATATAGGTTGTATGGTCTTGTGGATTTCGAGGCTTTACTCGTCATCGTAGCCTTTGGGGATTACCCGCGGACCTTTCGGGACTTTTGGTAGAATAGATTAGCATTTGGACAAGGTCTCTAACATGACAAATAGCAGGATAAATCAATCAGCGTAGCAAGCAACTTACTGGGATATGTCAAAGGGATAGGCTCGGGGTCAACATCGCCAAAGTATCGTCGAATCGGAGGCACAGTCAACACCGTAACCGGGCCCATACTTCCGATAAGAATGGACCAGAAATAAGCAGGGCGCTCATGTGAAGCCCATCGGAAGTAACGCAGGGGAGTTGACCAGAACGAAGGCTTGGACATTGTGGTGGATGGGATGAGGTTCTAAACGAAATTGAGGGGTTTGACTCGTGCGGAAGGGGGGTTTCAATTGAAACCGAATGCGATATGAAACCAGATAAACTGATTAATAAATCAGAATACTCCGGAACTGACAATTGGGTTGTGTAGAGCACCAATGGCAAGGTACAATAACAAATGGAGATGGACGGAGGAAGAAGAAGTGAAGTCAAGCGGTCCGCCGGTCTTGGCATTTCGGTCCAACCACGTCGCCCGTTCTGGAGTATCAGATCTACTTACTTGTTCCTCACCACTTTACTTCTTTTCATTGTCTTTCTCTATACCCTTCCGCTCCGCTGTGCGGATTTGTCAATCATGCGGTGGTGTCCTTCTTTTCTTCTTTTCTGCTTCTTGGCTGTTGTTCATGCCTTGAGTAGCTCTGGCGATCGTCTATTAGTTGTCCTAGAGGACGCAACTCAGAAGGACCTCTATTCTACTTTTTGGGGTGATTTGGAAGGTACGTCTGGTTTTGAAAAGGTCTTCAAAGCTGCGCTGATGAAATTGAAGCTCGGGGTTATAGCCTTTCCTTTGAATCTCCCAAGAATGAGAAGCTCTCGCTGTTTCAACATGGAGAGAAAGCTTACGACCATGTACTTATTCTCCCTCCAAAGTCGAAAGGTTCGTATTGATTACCGGAATAAGCATATATAGTCATTGACGGATAACAGGCTTCGGTCCCTCTTTGAACCCTAAGAATATCCTCGACTTCCTGAACAAGGACGGCAACATCATCCTCGCTCTCTCTGGCAAATCTACCACCCCTAGCGCTATCAGCTCGCTTTTGATTGAGTTGGACCTTCACCTACCAACAGACCGTTCATCCGTTGTTGTCGACCACTTCAACTATGATACCCTCTCTGCATCCGATAACCATGACGTCCTGCTCCTCCAACGACCCGGCCCATTGAGACCCGATACAAAGGCGTTCTTCGGCGGCGAAGGTATTCTAGCTCTCCCGCGAGCGGCTCCTCAGACCTTGGGCAATAACAACCCTCTCCTCGCCCCGATCCTGCGAGCGCCGGCTACCGCCTACAGTCACAATCCAAAAGAGGAGGCATTTAATGCTGAAGATGTTGGTGCTACGGGCTCCCAGCTGGCTATTGTTTCGTCGATGCAAGCTAGGAACTCGGCTCGCTTTACTGTCTTGGGGTCTGTGGAGAGCTTAGAGGACAAGTGGTTTTCTGCCACTGTCAAGGGTTTAAATGATAAGAAAACGCAGACTGCCAACCGGGAGTTTGCTAAGCAATTGACCTCTTGGACATTCAAGGAAACTGGAGTCCTCAAAGTCGGAAAGATCGAGCATCATCTTGCTGACGAACCAGAGAACTTGAACCCGACTATCTACCGGGTCAAGAATGAGACCGTATGTTACAATCCTTCTGCCGTGCAACAGTACGTCGCTGACGATCACAGACTTTCAACATCGAAATCTCCGAATATAATCAAGACAAATTCGTCCCCTTCGAAGTTCCCTCTGAAGACGCTGTCCAGCTCGAATTCACCATGCTCTCCCCCTTCCACCGTCTAACCCTCACTCCATCCCGCCGTACAGAAAACAGCACAATATATAGCACGAGCTTCACCGTCCCCGACCAACACGGGATCTTCTCCTTCCGCGTTAACTACAAGCGACCATTCTTCACCAATATCGAAGAGAAGCATGAGGTCACTATCCGCCACTTCGCTCACGATGAGTACCCCCGAAGCTGGAGGATTAGTGGTGGTTGGGTTTGGATTGCAGGACTGTGGTCTGTTATTGGTGGCTTCCTCGCTTTTGTAGTTATGTGGCTCTATTCGGAGCCTTCCCAGCCCGCTGTGTCGAAGGTCAAGAAGGCGCAGTAGCTTATATATTAGATTTAAATGAATTTTGTTGTTTCCAGACTAGCTGATCATGTAACCCCTGCACTTGATATCGACTACGTCGATTAGTAGAACCATTGATTGAGTCCACTGGACACCAAGAGTAAGTTGCTATATATACTGTATAAATAGCCCGAATCCAATCCATACATAGCATACAATAACCGAACTCCAACCATGCCATATGCAATACAAACCCATAACCCCAGCTGCAAAATACCATAAAACCCCATCAAATAACCCATCAGCGCTCAGATCAATTATAATCCTCTCGTCTTCTCCGGATCCATCTGCACCTCATCCCCACTAATCTCCTTAACCGGCTCAAACGCAGGCTTACCCGCATACAGTTGCCCAGAGCTCTTTTTCCTGCCGCTGCCGTCTTCCTTGGGGATGGAGAGCGGCGCATTGCCACGGAAGCGTTTGCGCATATCTATCATGCCGCGTCTGGTGTAACCGGTTAGTCGGGATATTGCTGGAGGGGAAGAGGGGAGGGTACTGGTACGTACTTGCACTCGCTAAATCCCTTCCGGAGTTGTTGGCATTTGGTCGGTAGGTTGTCGACAAGTGGTGGACTGAGACATTCGCGTGGTGTGTGTCTGTCGACCATTATACAGTCGGATTCTTGGAGACATGCCGCTAGGGCTTCTCCTGTTGGGGGTTAGTCTGTTGGTTGAGTTTATATCGGGGTGGGTGGGATGAATTGTGGGACTGAGTGGAGGTTTAGAGTGCTCAGGGGGGCGTTCATGAGGGAATTTATGGTATGCGACTTACTGATATCGCTGCAAGAGCTGGGCATTTTGATCGTAGATTGAGGAGAATTGTTGGAGCAGTTGGCTGTTGTACAGTAGATGATTCGGAGATTGTCGGGCGGTCACCGAACAATATTAATGCCTGAGTTATAAGGCATATAAATTCAGGCATCAAACACTGCTAAGCGAGTGATTTATAGTATACAATAATTGCGCCGACGACGTCTTCTTTTTCCTCTTCTCTCGTCCTCCTCTACCATTTTGCTCTCCTTTCCTCTTCACGCATTTACTCGGGTATTCCTCTTTTATTTTTATTATTTACAGCCCTTTTCTTTTTTGATTCACTGGTTTCCACCCTTGACCTTGACTGGCTGAAATCCTTGACATGTTCAGGTGCTGGTTGGAGTCTTTTTCCTTGGATTTTCACGCCTACTATGGATGCCAATTGATTTAATGCATTGATTAAGAAGAATAGATTGCCCCCTATGTCCTACGGCCTCCTGATTTAAGCGGCAAGTGCTGTCCATGATTATATCCAAGCAGCCGGCTCCTCCCGACTGCTCAGCGAAGCTGGATATAATTTCGAGATCGATTATGAGGGTGGCCGTAGTGTGGAGCTAGTCCCTCCCGTCTACAGAACTTGACAGTCTGTACGGGAACATATTATCGAAGCTGGCTCAGAGTTTCAAGATGGAAAAGATGTTAGCGGTATTTTGATTCGGAGATGGTTAGGATTTATTGCTCATTTAATTGCGGGTATTGGGATTTCTACAACACAGCCTGGGCGATTAGTTCAAATCCCAGGGCTGATAGGATCACTATACTCTTCATATCCACGTGCTGGTTTACAGCCTGTCTATGTTGTATTAACGATACAACCTGTATAAGTAATGATTACGAGTATTTTATGAAATGAAGGAAATGAAATGTAAATGATCTACTTCTGCTCTTGACTTTACCAACTTAATATGAGACCGATAGGCAATACATACAGCATTAGAAGTATAGGAAACTTTAATCCGGACTGCACTTGAGAACGTCCGTCGCAAAAAGTATTGTATAATCCTGGACAAGACAAGGTCTGGAAAAACCGACTTGAATGAAAAGGGCTGTCATGAAGGCACCAAAGCAAAAGACCTCCACAAATACGACCTCTGCAACAGCTCGTAGATAGCGGAAGAGTCCCTCGAAGGTTATGGTTCGACAAGCGTTCAATGTAATCGAAAGACCATTGTGGCTGTAACTATCTCGTTTCCGAAACGCGGGATCAAATGGGACAACACATTCATCGTCCTCTGGCAGCAGTGCTGCGGCAACACGAGCGTAGATAGCTCGAGTAACAACAGATAGTAGGAAACTTGCGAAGAACGGGGCGGTAAAGAGAGCCAAATGTATAGAGGACTCTGCCGGTGAGCTGTTCGCAGGACAGTCTCGGAGCCCAATCGCTTCAGGGAAGCGTTGGCGAAGCAACTCACGGAGGTGGAGAGTCAGGTAGTACCCAGATGTCGGTAGGATGATGTCAAGGGACGCAGCTGGGGAAATCTTGACCCAGGAATTCCATCCGGGGATCCTGTTCCAAATAGATTTCCCGTTCGGTTTCGAGATCGAAGCGTGGAGAGACGCCATTTGGAGGCCGGTCAGAGGCAAACCCAGGAATAGCCTCGCCAGGACGTAGGCTGGAAATGGCACATTTCTCCAGCAGATGACCGGTATAGTTATAAGCACAAGTAAGGCAGAAAGCACGATGTGAGCAAGAAAAGCGTCGAATCCGTGGTATAAAGACCACCGCCCGTATTGGGTCCTCAAATGCTGACGCGCAGACTTCCTTTGCTTGGTGATAGCATTAGAATGGCATTGGAATAGTACCCCATCTTCTCTGACAGAGAAAAGGAAAGTCAAGGCCAAGGAAGTCGGAAACCATGTACCAAACCATGATTGCAGGCTTTCTCTGCCAATCCCCGCAATGGAAATAGTGATAAAAGCAAAGACTTGACCCATGAAGGAAGGTGCCATACGCCGAGCTAGCTTCTTGAGTCCTAGAGGTTGGTCCTGCTGCGGTATGCTGCGTTCAGCTGTAGAGGCTGCGTCAGGGGCATTGGACATGTTAACCTCGATCTTTTCCGTGTCCCTGGCATTCGGAGGTTCAGGAGGCTCTTCTATAATGGCAAGCGACGGTATTACTGTGCCTTCTGTATAATCATACTAAAGTCATATTAGGTACCGACACTGCAGCCAGGAGAGACAGGGCTACTGCGATAACTTACCTGACAGAAGAGAATGATGCCTATAAAGATCGTGACCCATACGCTGGCGGGTAGGTTGGTATCGACGGCAGACAGTTGAGTGAGCAGCACTGCCTGCCATTGTGATGGTGAACCCAAAGACATGGCACGGATAGGGTAATACTTGGGGTTATTGGCGGGAGTTAATTGCCATGCGGGGGGGACGTTGGACCTTACAGTTAATGTTCCACGTGCTAAGTTTAGCATCGCGGCCCCCACGAGAGGACCAATATTTACACTCAGGGCTATCAACATTACTTCAAGGACTGTCAGCTAGGCGGGATTGATCCGCATAATGTTCCAATTAATCCTACCCTGGATGAATTATGCTAAACCGATATACTCCGAGTAAATAATTGATTCAAAACTCGGGAGTCTATTTTCCTAATTCAGCAGTACATGCGTCGTTAGTTGATCCATACTCAATATGGGTCACAGTACAGCGTTCTCCTCAGTGATTTATCGCTTTCTTCGTGTCAATGTTAAAAGAGGGGAAAGGAAACTGGCAAATTATCATCTTCATGCTAGTGCTCTAGTGCATTGTGGTGGCGACTTGGATCCATTGCCAGGTTTAGTGCTCATTTCGTACTTTTGACAGGTGGAGTGGTGGAGGTAACAGATACCTACGACTTAAAAGGGTATGCGTCTTCCCAGTTACAGAGGAGAATGCGAGATTGGTTTGTTATCTTCCAGTCATTGGGATTTCACAGTCATGGCTGACCCTTCTGAGAATGTTCATATTGTCCCAGATGTACAGTATATACCTTCCTAATTCCCACATTCTATTGGTACTTACATGATCTAATGTGAACAGGACAATCCTCATGCTGGTGATGAACCGGCTTTCCTATCCGACACGTTGGTCTCATAATCATTGAGAGTGCTATTCTGGAATTGACCGGAAAACAGGGACGCGGCAAGCTCGGCCGACTCCTTATCTTCTAGTATCTTAAACTACCAGTAAGCCTCCCTTGGGTCAGTTATCAAACCATCTGCCTGACATCCCGTAGATATGAGAACGGCCGTCGCTATCATGCTTTACGGGAAGGGGAATATATCATTGTAAGATTTCTCCATCTATCGCTAGCCTTCATAGCTGACCGATATAGCCAAACGATGACAGAGAACAGGATCGGATGGACCTGGTTCGGACCCTTTCTAGTGATATTGTTCACCGCTAACTGTGTAGCATCATCACCAATTCCGGCTTGTTCTAGGTGGAGCTTTGTTCCGCTCGCCTATTGATCCTAGCAAAGCCAGAGTTCTCGATCTTGGTACAGGAACAGGCATTTGGGCAATCGATATGGCTGAGTAAGTCTACCTGGCTGCTTGCACAGCAGGAGAGAGCTAATAAGATAGAGTGAATACCACGGAGCAACCATAATTGGTAAGGTGTGACATCTGTGTAGGAACGCCGGCTGCTCACTCTAGTCCAAGGTATCGATTTGAGCCCTATCCTACCACGCTGGTATGACACTCGAACTATGCGAGTTTCTACAACTAATGTATAATTAGAGTACCCCCAAACTGCAACTTTGAATTGGATGACTTTGAATCGGACTGGAGTTTCAAAACACCCTTCGATTTCATCCACGCCCGTACCCTCGCAGACTCAGTCCGCGATTTTCCTCGCCTTTATCAGCGAATATTGAACAATCTGAACCCTGGGGGATGGGCCGAGGTTGTGGATTTCACCGTGGAAGCTTTCTCAGACGACGGGACTCTGAATAATGCACCTAACGTTATGAACTGGATCAGGCTACTGGATGAGGCAAGTTCTAAGTTTGGGAAGCGGTTAAACATTGCTTCGACCCATAAGCAGGGACTGATTGATGCTGGGTTTAAGAATGTGCAGGAGGATGTCCATAAGGTGAGTGTTGTGTTTAATATTAAAGGTAAAAATAGTAGTAATTAATTGCTGCTATTAGGTACCTGTCAATTCATGGGCCAAAGATCCTAGAATGAAGGAGTTGGGGCCGTTATGAGCAGGCTATTATGATGGAGGCTACTGAACCGTACTCGCTTGCGCTTTTCACGCGAGTCTTGGGATGGAGTGACGATGAAGTCCGCGCCTTTAATAAAAAGGTGCTCAAGGAGTTGACTAATCGATCGCTTCACTTGTATTGGAAGTTCTACTATGTTTATGGCCAAAAGGGTGAATAAGAATAGAAGGAGCAGACGGGTTCCATTTGTGTAAAAGGAAAACTATGCCATCGAAGCAGAACGCTCATTTATCAACAAGTTGCAATCCTTACTTTATATACCTGGGCGTAAACCTTGTAGGTTGGTTGATAGAGCGCTGACGATATTAGGCCCTTTATGCCCAGTATATGCATCTAGGATCTGCACAATTGATGCCATCACGCCCTTATTGGCATATAGCCTTCTTCCAGATGCTATCAATGCGTCGTTAAAAGGTCAATGCGTTGTTAAAGGAGGCCTAAGCGCGGGGACTGTTGATAGGCTCACGGCATAGACAGAAATCGAGGCCAATTCCAAGTGCGAAGTGCAGGCCGTGCATTGGATTTGTCATATCTATTGATCTCGACCTAACTTGGCATAATAATCCAGGGTCTGCTCAGACATTCGCAAAGGAAAGAAGACGAGAAGTCATTGATCGTCACAGCTTACATAAGCATCACATGGATGCCAAGGAATGACGTCGACGAGGGCCCAAATAGACTGACTAGTCAAGTATATGAGGAGGATTTCTCCGCCATCTGCCTGCTCTGGCGGTCAAGAATTGGACTCTCCTTTTTTCGTTCGCTTCCAGTATTTGCAGAATGCCTATTATCCCATACTAAAGAAGTACACAACTGCAAAAGCGTCCATCGCGTCCATGGCGCGAGTACCTTTGATCGGACGACTGTTTTGGGTCGAATATCTAGCTCTCTTTGGATCCTTGATCCTGGTCCTTTTGGAATGGATCATCCATATTATTGCCTACTGTCTTCGTAAGTTTACTTCTACCGCTTCTTGGTTTATCCTGTTTAAAGTGCTAACGTGAGCAGCGGACCCGGTGATTCGCTTTTGTTACATTTGGTCCAAACATATCTTCAATAGCGTCACGTCATCTGATCAGTCGCCAAAACGGGATCCAAAACGACACTTCGCTTCTTCAATTGCACAGGCTTCTGACTTTACTGAGATATGCGCGCTTTTTGGGTACGAAGTGGAGGAGCATATCGTTCAGACTGGAGATGGGTGTCTGCTGGGGCTACACCGTTTACCGTATCGAAGAGGGGAGGAGGACCTGCGAATTAATCAGGGAGAAGGGAGTATTAAGAAGAAAGTGGTCTATCTCCATCATGGCCTTCTAATGAGTAGTGAGGTCTGGGTCTGTTTGACCGATGAGCAACGGTGTCTTCCTTTTCAGCTTGTTGAGCGAGGGTACGACGTCTGGCTGGGGAATAATCGGGGAAATAAGTACTCGAAGAAGTCTGTCAAGTACTCGCCATTATCTCATGATTTTTGGGACTTTTCAATCGACCAGTTTGCGTTTCACGATATCCCAGACACCATTCAGTATGTTCTCGACGTGACCAGACAGCCGTCTCTATCGTATGTTGGGTTTTCGCAAGGCACCACACAAGCATTCGCTACCCTCGCAATCCATCCGTTTCTGAATCAGAAAGTTGACGTATTTGTGGCCTTGGCGCCGGCGATGGCTCCCTCAGCTCTACCTAACCACATCGTCGACTCACTGATGAAAGCTTCACCTGACTTTTTGTTCCTCCTGTTTGGTCGGCGCAGTATTCTGAGTTCCACAACCATGTGGCAGACAATCCTCTACCCTCCCTTATTTGTCCGGTTGATCGACTCATCACTTTCTATGCTTTTTGACTGGAAAGCCAAGAACATTGACCGCTACCAAAAACTAGCAGCTTATCTACACCTTTTCTCCTTCACCAGTACAAAATGCGTCGTCCATTGGTTCCAGATTATCCGAAACAAAAACTTTCAGTTCTTCGATGACGAAGTTCATGCTCCCTTCAGCATCTCCGCCAGCGAACGCTTTTACAAACCGGTTAAATACCCAACCAAGAACATCAAGACACCCATCGTCCTGCTCTACGGTACCAGTGACAGTTTAGTGGATATCAAGGTCATGTTGGAAAAGTTACCTCGAGGCACTGTTGCCAGGCCAATCAAAACGTATGAGCATCTGGATTTTCTCTGGGCAAACGATGTGGACAAACAGGTGTTTGGACATGTCTTTGAATCTCTGGAACGCTACAGCCGCAGTCCGCATTTCTGCGATCAGCCGGACGAAGCGGAAAGCCCTGTCGGTGAGAAAACCGGTCTAGTTACGAAACAAAATGGTCGGCCGACGGCAAACATTTCGTCTGCTCGAATCAACCATACGGCTTCAGATCACTTTTTGGATCATCAATAGTTTTTCGGCTGGATAGATGAGCGATACCCAATATGCCTACTTTGCTAGGAATTTTGTTGTGTATATATTGACCACGCTTTTGTACATTATTTTGGATTTTCTATATTTTGGAATCGAGACCAACATGGAAGTTTCCAATGCCCAAGGACAAACTTACAAACATACAGGGGATACAATACGTCTAATTATAGGTTACCATATCATACATGTGCATTTGGATCAAACCAATACAATATAAAGTATTCTTCTTCCCCATGATGCAGGAAGCCTTGCAGCGTCACACAAACCCGTCATCCAGCATCATCTGGACAATGGAATGATGCAAGCGACAACTATAGAACAACCTTGCTCCCTTTTTATCTCGAGGATTAATACAAAGCGTCGTCAGCTATTCTCTGTATATACTGGACAAAGTAGGAAGTCGTTGACATTGTCACAAGCGAACCCTGTCCCAGCGGCAGCGGTGCGACATTTCCAACCAGCCTATGACGCAGGCAAGTGGATGATTGCGGCAGGGCTTGTGCCTGGCAGAAAAGTAAATGGAGGAGCCTGGACCCTGGGGTTCTTCATGAGACGATTCTGTTTGTTTGCTGGTCGGGGATTAGATAAATATCTTTTAGTGTGGGGGACCTCAAACGATTTCTTGTGTGATCGCTTGGCATGATTCTGTTTGCTCCCTTTGAATTTTTCTCGAGTCGACTATTTTAGATAAAGAAAATAAGGTGAGTCGATCAGTTCATTCTTTCAAACCTGTCTGTCTATTTTGTTTCTGTCAGTGGTCTGAGGTAACGCTCAAGCCAGCAATTGAACAGAGCGTGCGAGCGGATCAGCTCCAACCATTCCGAATGGAGATTGAGCTGCGAGGAACGGAACGGAGCCCAAGCTAATCCTCAATAGCTGGTGGACTCTGGCCAGTCCTCGACTTGACTTGACTTGACTGTCTGTCTTTGACCTCGATTGTCTCATCTGCAGTCCTCCGAGACTCTGGGGGCAAAACCACAGTCCATTCGGCACCACGACAATCGAAGACCTGGATGAATTAAATAATCCGCTTCATCCATCGCCAAAACACAAACAGCTCGAGGAACCAAACTAAAACACTAGCAGTTAGAGTTTATTTTGGCTCGACCTTCCCCAAGTGCGCACATTCCAGGCTCAAAATTCCCTCGACTTTCTTTTTCTCTTTCTCACCGCCAGCCTCTCTGTCTATCTCTCTGTCTCTCTGTTTATCTTTTTGTTCTTCTCGTTTTTGACTGGCTTCGACTTTTGTCCTTCCGTCCTTCGGAGTCTCCGGTTTTTACGACTCGCTGCCTCGGTCTCCCTCTTATGCTTCGTTGCCTTCCTCCGTGTCGACTGTTGACATCAATCTTACCTTCGACCGTACCCTCCGCCTCCCCGGATCTTATCGCTTTAAACCTCTACAACTAAGACTGGTGGATTCTGGAAATTGTGATCACGAGTCCACGTCGTGTCTGACTTCGATTTTGACGGAGCTCTGTCTTCTACGTTATACCATTGTGAACGTACCATATACGAATCACTCAGGAACCTCGGGCATAGGCTCTTGTTTGGCTGGATTTGAATCGAATAACTCGCATCGACCTACCTCGGCCTACAGTCTGACCGAAACTGCCGGACCGGCCTATATACCATCATCCGACCATCCTGATATACTATTAGATTGATTCGCTTCAATGCGGCCACAGTAAGTTGGCCAGGGAACCTTCTTACAGACGAATCCTAACTCCATTAGACGAGAATATCATATTGTCGTACTAGGTGCTGGTAGGTAGACCCATCAGCATTTCAAGAGGTAGACCCACTAATGTCATTTGTTGCGAAGGTGGTGTGGGGAAAAGCTGTCTCACTGGTATGTGTTTGACCCTGGGATTTCAGGACAGGACCTTACTCATATCTGAAGCTCAATTCGTGCAAAATGTTTGGATCGAGAGTTATGATCCTACAATTGAGGATTCGTATCGGAAGCAAATAGAAGTAGATGTATGTGATCCGGCTTCTGGTGCTGAAGCAAGCTGACCGTTCCAGGGCCGACAATGTATACTCGAGATGTGTGTATTCAACTCTGTCGAAATGGCATGTTGCCAGACAGCTGGCTAACCATCCTACAGTCTTGACACTGCAGGAACAGAACAATTCAGTAAGCCTACCCTCCCAACCACCAAATAGCCCATACTAACCAACTCCAGCGGCAATGAGGTAACAAACCCCCGACAAACCTCCTCCATTCCCACCACTAACCAACCGAACAGAGAACTCTACATGAAACAAGGCCAGGGCTTCCTCCTCGTCTTCTCAATAACAAGCGCCTCCTCCCTCCACGAACTCTCCGAACTCCGCGAACAAATAACCCGCATCAAAGACGATGAGCAAGTGCCCATCGTCATAGTTGGCAACAAATCCGACCTAGAAGAAGACCGCGCCGTTCCGCGCGCTCGCGCTTTCGCCCTCTCCCAGAGCTGGGGCAACGCCCCTTACTACGAGACGTCTGCTCGGAGACGAGCAAACGTGAATGAGGTCTTCATTGACCTTTGTCGCCAGATCATTCGCAAGGACCTGCAAGGGAATTCGAAGTATTCGGACCCGTCGAGAAAGAGGGACGGGCCGAATCGTCATGATAGGAAGAGAGATAAGAAGAGGCAGGTTAGGCGGAAGGGCCCGTGTGTTATTTTATGATCGGGTACCCTGCGACTGGCTTGCCTGGCCCTTCTATATCCGGGTACTCAGACTCAAACTCCAATGTCCGCTGTCTTCGACACACCTTACGATATGATATATTCGCCCCGATTTACAGTTATGCCCAGAGATACGATATACGCGCTTACAACATTTCTTACCTTACCTTTCACACATACATATTCATACACATACGCTACAATTACATACTCTACCCGAACCCCTAATGTCAAACGCTCATGATAGATCTATATCTTGTTCATTCTTATTTATTTGAATATTTGTCTGTTAAATAACGTTTACTTGACTATGAATGAAAAGTGACTTTTACTCGTTGGAAGTAATAATTCAAAGCATTTATAACAGCATTTCAGCTTGTACGATATACAATTAATGGTGTTATAAAGCTCCTAAAGTTAGCAATTTATAATACCTATTAGGAACAGAATCGTAGGAAGAACATATTCTTTTTCGAATGTACCTGGTGGATTGCAAATAGAACACTAAACTGGGAGAGGAGCACAAGATCGAGAACTCTACTCATAAGAAAATGGTAAGTAGAATTGGCAGTATACATATACATTCCGTAGACTTCCAGATAGCTATAGATGAGGAATGCACACATAATTACTTAGCCACGACGAAGGCAATCTACCAGCACTCACTAGTTTCTCCCACCTTGCCGTACCTCTTGCTGAACAGCGTGGGCCTTCTCCATATCATCTCTATCCAAATGGGCACTTCCCTCATCAGGGGAGAGGTGTTTCCCATGACGCCCAATGCGATACCAGGGCAGAGAGAACAAAGCGTCCATAGACTCAAGACTCCGCCCGGCAGTCTCAGGAACAAAGAACCAAATCCACAAGAGGCGAG
>MVGC01000464.1:0-18559 GCA_003589665.1 Aspergillus sclerotialis | reverse complement strand
CCTATTTATCCCAAAATGCCCTCCCCACCATTCCAAGCGCTAACAAAGCGCCTCCCGGACGAAGCCCAATCTTTGATGCCACCACCCCCACCACCAAAACGAATCAAACGCCCCGCCAAAACTCTAGACGAAGACATCTACACCAACGCCCTCTCCGAAATCATCGCCAGAGACTTCTTCCCGGGCTTGCTGGAGACACAGATTAAGCAGGAGTATCTGCAGGCGCTGGAGTCCGGCGATAAAGAGTGGATTGCTAGCTCGAAGAGGAAACTGGCTGATGTTTTGAAAGATGGTGATGGGAGGAAGAAGAGGAGGGGTACGACGCCGCGGTTGGGTTCGATTAATGCGGGCGACACGCCGCGGATGACGCCTGGACGAGCCGGTGATACACCCATGACTTATGGGGGAGATACGCCCGGGTCGGTTATGTCTTCGACGGAATCGACGTCGGGAGAATCTACGAGAGATAGAATACCGGATGTTTCGAATATGGGGCTTCTTGCGTTTCAATCGAAGTATACAAGTGAAGATAACGAATCGTTTAACAAACTCCTCGATAAACAGAATTCGAAGCGGAGGGATAAATACCGTTGGCTCTGGAGCGGGAATAAGATTCCCTCTGCGCGACAAATCGCTCACCAGCGTCAAGAAATGAAGCGCATTACAGCCCGGGGCGAGAATCCAGACTCAAGTCAACGAGAACAGGACGCCGCACAAGAGAGCGAAAAAGCTATAAAAACAGATCTCAACGCCCGTCCCGCAAAACCGGATGCTTGGAATTCCCGCCCAGAAAACCAACTCATGTTCCTTCCCTCGTCGATAGAAGATACCCACGAGACGATCCAGCAACGAGCAGAATCACAGTCCCGTGCTCCCGCGAAGAGGGTTAATTACCAGAATACAAGACTCCAGGACCCGGATCCTCATCGTCAAACCGAGGAAGTACCACCGTCACCGTCTATATCAGCTATTCAAGATGCGATAGCAGGACGACCTCGTCTCTCTGATTCCGATGCTGGTTTTAGTGGTGGTGAAACTCCACGGGTTAATGGGTATGCGTTTGTTGATGAAGATGAACCTCCTTCCTCCGTTGCTGCAGGTGATCACGATCCCACGGACGAAGACCTCAAACTTCTAGGCCTTGCATCCAGCACGCCGAACCCATTCCAAATCCGAGAAAACCGTAAACGCGAAGACCTGCATCTTCGAATGGTCGACCGTGTTGCGAGAACGAAGCGCGCTGAAAAGGCGGCTAAAGAGGCAAAAGTACCCGTCACCCCTCGGTTCCCGAGTAGCCCGCGGTTGGATTTCGGGTTGAGGTCCCCTGCTGCTGGACAGGCTACCCCTGGGAAGGCGTTGACGCCTGCTGCGCAGAAATTGTTGAGTCGTGTTGGCGGAAATACGCCTAGACAGTCAGGGTCCGGGTCTAGCTTGAGGAATATGTGGACGCCTACGCCGAGACGGGGGAAGTGAGTTGGTTATTGTATTTGTTTATTAGCGACTTTATGATACCTTGGGTTTGGGAGTTTTGGTTTGGGCAGATGGGATTTTATAGATATCGCGGCTTTGCTGCTTTACAGACCAGTACTGGTCTAGAATTGCTAAATTAATCGATACGGGCGAAACGCTGTGGAATTGATATCAGGATGATTATGCATATATAGTAGGGTATCTTGCAAGTTCGTAGCAGATACAACCAATGGCTTATGCTCGACAAATATCAACAAAATGCCGAATAACACGCTAAGTAATGAATCTATCGTATAACGCCAGATGCTTGCTTCCAAGAACGCCCAATAAATATAAAGAAAATGCATTGTGAAATAACAAGCTCCAGCTCGAATAAAACACATCAATCAATGGACCAGGAGACTAAAACCCCAGAGTCCAGAAAACCACCCAAAACCCACCTATCCCAATCAACGCACTCCAAGCCCTTTGGCAGAAACTCGGGGCATGACTCAAATAATACGCCGCCCCCAGATAATTGCACGTAATAATCCCACTCTCATTCCGGACTCCGTACGACCAGTCCAATTGCTTACCCTGAGGACAAGAGAACTGCAGTGAAGCCGGACAATTCTTGACAAGAGTATGGCAGACATCCTGACACGTGAGGATCTCCTTATACGGGCCTGGTTTGATTTCTTTATCGATGAGTGGGTTCCGGGAGCTGTTTGTGGCTGGGAATTTGCGGAGATGGTTCTCAGGCGGGATGGAGGAGCCGTTGAGGAATTTCTGGCCTGCGTTCCGAACGTGTAGGAAGTGGGCGTTGTCTGAGAAGTCTGCGCAGCGCGGGATCGTCACTGCGCACAGCCATTCTTTGTATGCGCGTTCGCAGGCTGTGCAATTGACTGCTAGGGAGTACTGTGATTCAGGGGTTGCGTCGCATTGGACTTGTTGGAGGGAGTAGCTGAAGTTTCTGTATAGCTTTCTGGCGTTGTTGTCGTAGATTTTGCTGAGTTCGCTGATGGTGAGGGAGGGATTGGAAGGGACGGCGTAGGCGACTTCGGAACAGAAAGGGAGGTCGAAGAGGACAGCGCAGTTCTCCTCTGGTTTTGTTAATTGCTTTCTAGTGCTGAGGTCCAATAGGTAGAGTCAAACTTACCCGCTTTGGTTGTAAAGTTCATAGGTTTCCAAACCTTGCCTCCGCCCCCGACAATCTTGTTTCCGGATTTCGTTCCATTTCCGTCCCTAGCTAGAATGCCATAATAGAAAGAGCTCCGATTGAGACCAGTGACGTAGAATTGTTCCTTCGGCTTGCTGCCAAGTCCTCTGTTGGTCATGCTCTCACGGACTTCGTGCGTCTTTTTCGATACGTGGGCGTGTTGGTTCAGAGCACAGTATGATAATTCCAATCCCGCCAGCGAAGTGTCATTGACATTGTGTGCAAACATGGTATAGGGAGTCGAGAAATTCATCCACTCATTGTAGTTATCAGATCCCGGTTCTGACTGCGTCAGGTTATTCGACACCAAAAGCGCAGCAGTTGTATCCGCATCGAGGAAATACAGAAACGGATCATGCTCATCGACGGTGTGGAAGTATGTATCTATTGACGCTGCAATCTGATACTTGTATTCTCCCTTGTAGTCTTTGGTTTCTGGTGCCGCGACACCAATGAAGACATCACCGTCTGCTTCTATAGCAGCTGACATATAACCCTTATGAGCTTTGTAGAAAATCTGGGACGAACTATCCTTCCCAGGGCCTGGCTTTTGAAGCGACGCGGATTTAGAAACATAGACCTCCAGCTGTGGGAATCCAGACGCGTTACCTGAGCCAGAAGTACTGACCTCGGGCTTGGAACAGGTAGTCAAAGAAATATAGACCGTCGGCGAACGCTTCCAAATACCATTACTCGGTTGAGTATGATTTTCACCAGCTGTGTGATCAACACCAATACTCGCCGGAAACCCAGACTTTACATTCGACTTTTTACCATTGACCTGCTCCTTAGGAAAATACCACCATTGCGTCTCTCCAATTTTGATAGTATCGTGCTGGAATTCATTATTCGCCATCGACGAAACACCCGACGGACCCCGACGAACAACATCCAGAGATCGGGTATCTAGCCCCTCATCCCCATCTTCATCCTCATCCTCACCGTCCCGTAACTCAAGCCCGTTGAACAACTCTAGAGGAAACCGAAAGTCCTGCCCATCACTAAAGATCAGGCCATCCTGGTTCTCGGAGACCAACGATGTATTATCGGTCGCATGGGCGAAGAACGAAGGAGTGATGATAGCAGAGAGAAGACCGAGAAGAATGAGAGCCGTGCTGACGGTTGCAGCCAGATTGTACTGCAAGAATTTGAGTTGTAGGGGCATGGAATTCAAGGTAGGTAGCTAAGCTCCGGAAAGCAACCGTGGATCTTATCGTATCGCGAGTCCGAGCAATTGGAGGGGTGTATGCCCTATCCTGGCCTTCTGGAGGCCTGTAGAGTTGACAAAGTCAAAGAGAAATGAATGCAACAGCCATCCATGAACACCGTGCACTTCTTTTGACTGAATTAAAAGGAGAGACAGGATTCAGAAAGTTGGGAAGGATAAGGCTGAATGATTGATGACTGATGGATTGAGGCTTGCATGTGGTCATGTGATGCAGTGTTTCTTGTATTAAAGCCACATTACACAGCCATAATTTTGCTGTCAACCAATTTCTAGGCTCAAACGGTGGTGCTTGGGGCTCGCATGTAAATTGTAGCATAAACCAAGCCTTAAAGATTCTATATCGATACCCCAAGCAATCATTTACAGGCTATCATGAAGACAAATGCCAATATGCTATCAGGATGCCTATATTTACAGTGACATGGTTGCCAAACACTTTGTAATCCCGTTTACTTGCTTTAGTATTCAGAAAATGAAGTAAAAGTAGCTCTATTAGAGCTGCTAGCCACCTTGACGATTCATAAAACTATTAGGATCACTTATTTGAGGTAGTGTAATTAATTATTGTCTAATAGAGTGCAGTTTGAACATTGACTAAAGAGCAAGAAACAAAGAATTGGCTGAGGCATTTTTTATTCGGCATATATACCAATCAACAGAGTAAATCACACTCAGAACCAAAACTAGCATTATGGCTGCTGTGGATGTATCAAGATCTTGCTACACAAGCCTATACCATCGAGCTGCCATAGCACTCAAAATAATAACACACGCAATAACACCAACAATACCAAAGAACCATCCTAAGCCATGACTATCTTGCCCAGGGACAGGCACGTTCATTCCAAAAAGACCACATATCAAATTCATCGGAACCAGCATCGTCGCAATAAGGGTGACCTTGCTCAAGACCTTGTTGACATGGTTTCCCAACACAATGTTGGTCACATTGAGCTGGGCAAGATAGTTGGTATATGAGCGGCTAAGCATCTTTTCAAAATGTGCCAGATTGGACATCATAGTGACAACATGGTCTTGGATGTCACCTAGGTAAAGACCAATGTCTCCACGCGGAGTCACCGAGTATTGCTCGTTGCAGCGTTTGGAGAATCCTCGGATGACGTCTGCTTTACTGCCCAAGAGGCGCATTAAGGTCATTACCTTCTTGCGCAACCCGCCAATGCGAGGTAGGAAAGATTCAAAATCATCTGCTCGTGCAATGAACACATGGTCCTCAATCGCTTCTGATTCCGTCTCGACTTCCCGAATAACAGGGCCAAAGCTATCCACGATATCGTCACTACATTGGGTTAGATCAAACCTGTGTCGAGGAAGGAGAATAACTTACATCATCGCATAGCAAATCCAGTCACTGCTAAGGGACACATATTCACGGAGCTTCCCAATTCTCTTCCTAACATTGGCGGCATGAGGGGTTTCAGTGAAGGAGAATGTGATGATACCATCACGGAAGACGACCATGTAAAAATTGACAGGCTCCAAGAACTGCTCGCTCGTCTTGTCCATTTGGTAAAACGTCCGGAAGCAGACAAAGTAATACTGCTTGAAAAGCTCGACCTTCTCTCGAGCTTCCTGCATCATAATATCCTCAGTTGTGAGAGGGTGAATGGAAAATGCTCTGGAAAGAGCGCTGACTTCCTCCTCAGTTGGATTGACAACATCTAACCACCACGCACCCCCTTCAGGACCAAGCTGGAAGAGATCCCGGAAAGTGTCACCGGGAAGTACCAAATCACCCAGTTCAGCTGCGTGCACTGTACTTTGCGATTCGGATGAAAAGAAGCCAAAACGAGTTGGCTCATTCTCATTCTGAAGGATGTCAACCAGCTCCTTCTCCTTCATGACATGACCGCCAGACTTCTCGTCATCGGTCTTCAATTCAACGAGGTCAAATGAGTGGCGCTCAGGCTCGAAGAATCCTGTATCTCGTCGCCATCATGCCGCGGAGCTCCTGGCCGAAGATCATGAAAAACACGAGGCTTTTTGCTCTGAGAACTCAGACTGTGCTTGCGTCTGGTCGCTGCAGGTTTTGATTTCTTGTTCATTGCGACGAACTCCTCCAGCTCCTCATAATCAATGACAGGAATTCTACCAGGCTGTTCATAAGTAACGACACACGCTTCCTCTGCTGGTTCCAATTGGATATCCCCTGGCTGAGGCCGTATCGCACTGGCGTTGCTGAAGGTTGGACGACGGCGGTTAGTTCCACCAGACACGGTCCGTTGCAAAATCGCCTCAGCATCGGGAGCTAGATGACTTTCCAGGGTGTTTGCCCGCTCACGACGGCGTGGATCCGCGAAAGCCTCTACGGAATTAGGGGGAGATGTTGACCGGGCGGATACGGAAGACCCTCTTGAGGGGTTGGTGAAGTCCTGCTGGTTGCGGCTAAGGCTACGGCCGTGCCAAAGATTCCCAGTAGGATCAACTGAGAAACGTCGCCCCATGGCGGGGTCCATTCCAGGTTCCTCATCATCCACCACTGCCTGTTCAAAATCTCGCGAGTGGGTCACCGCTTCAGCACGAAGAGCTGGGACTTGGAGAGAATGCGCGCGCTGGCGCAACTCGGGGGAAAGACCCTGGTAAGTGTTGTTTTGGTCTTCGGGCTGGGAATCAGGAGCGATATCAATCAAATGCGGAGATTCCAGTTGGAAGCGGTGGTCGTCCAGCTCGGGGACCGGCGTGCTGTACCTGGTCAGGCCCATGTACCTCTGGGACCTTGGAGACTCCGACATCTTTGCTAAATTGATATCTCATAAATATCTGAAGTTGTTCGACTGATAACCGAGCGATGCGCGCAAATCTAGTATCCTCGTTTTTCCCGCGGCCTAAACGGCAAAGATGAAGGTATATGCAAATCCCTGAGGTTAGTACTCCTCCATTAGCCAGACCCTCCGCAAGGGTCTGGCATCACTGTTGTACGTGTGCCTGCCAGAATAATACGACTCCCGACGCCTAGTTAAGGGGGCCGAGTATCACCCCCAGTGAAGACCCGGAACTTGGGGCCTAGGAGAGGGCGGACGAAAGAAGACTGAGTGTAGCGAGTCCCCGCCAACTTGGCTGAGTAGAGTGAAAGGGAGCGCAATCGCCCCGGGATTACAAGAATCGATCAATCGACGAGGATTGCTGCTTCGACGGGAAATTTGGTTTCACCACAGATCTTTATTGATGACGGTCACTGGCAGGTAGGGCAGGGGAAGGCAGTTGGAACAGAAAATGAGAAAGAAGGAACAATCCAACAGGGACAATTAAACAATCGACTCGGGACCAAGAGGTAGGTAAACTGGAGTGAAGTTGATTCTGGGTGGCAACACTGGATGATCAATCCTGTAAGTGGAACAACAGACAGTGAACAACCACACAAGATAATCTGTAGAAATAATCTCAATAACAGTCACCCTAAAGAGGTGAGTGAAATAGATTAGATCTCAAGGGGGAAAATAGGAAACCAAGAGAAGAAGAGGGATTTTAAAGAAAGGAAAAGAGAGGAAGAGGAAGGTTCAGAACAGGGCGGGAAAGGGAAAATTTTGACTAGCGGGTCAAAGCAAAAACACACACGGTCGGAGAACGAGCCCGCATTGGTTAGTCGATGTCTTTTTTTTGGAGGCCTGGATTGATCTTGTTTTGTTTCTCTAGTCAAGATCTGGATTATTTGACTACTTTTAAACAGAACTAAATACCTACATACATACTCTTGTCATGAATCTAGGCATACGATTGAAATTCCCCGTTTCTTGCAGCTATTGGTGACTGGAAATTACTGAAGAACCCACCGATCATTGTTAACAGCCCATTAAACTCCCAACTATTGGCCGATCGTCTTTTGGATCTTTGGTCTGCCAAATAACTCCCCGATCGCCAAGTAGATTGGGTTGGTCTGCTACACCCTATCGGCTTTTTTAATTATACATCCCCCCATCAAACACCCTATATCATCAGTCTCCTTCGTTCTAGAGCAAACTCCAACTCTGCTCTAAGATGGTCATTGGGATCTGACAAAATCGCATCTAGTATAACCGTAACTTCGTTTAGCGCATTCCGAGCTATATCAATATTCCGCCGTAGATGCTGTATTATCTCTTCGGGCAAAGTATCTGACTATGGCAGAATTGATGGATTCCCTTCAATATTTTGACCTTCGGTTGGCACCTCGGGTTCTGGGATTTGTCTTATCTCATTCTCTGGCTGCTCCAATGCGGCATTGGGTTTTGGTCGACGTCCTCCACCTGGTCGTCTTGGATGCTTCGTTTTGAGATTTTGATACCCCTCTGGGAGACGTCGCATATATCGATGAGCCCAGAATTTGCCAACTTTTGGGGGTGGGGGGGAGAACAGTAAGGTCAGTGTGATTACGCTGCAGAATCGAATTGGCGTAAGTTTTGATTTCGTCAAGAGTGGGCGCTTGGTCTGCTTCATTAAGCTGACAAAGCCATTGTAGAACCATTTTCTCCTGCTGTGGACTAAGTGTAGTTTTGCTTTGTTGGTTTCGTAGCTTTGATGCTCGTCCGTTGACGCGACTGAACAGCCGGTGGTAAGGGACATCATATTCTCTTGCTAAAAGAGAGATATTCTTGTTTTTGCTTTTATCGCGTTGATACGCGCTGACGGCATTTTGTATTCGAGCTTCTATTTCTTTATAGTTAGAAGGCATGGTAGTGGAGAATTGGCATTGGGACGCGTTGTGGTTGTGGTTGTTGTGTTGGTCTGAGGAGTAAAAAGAAACTCTCCACTCCGACGTCGGAATTTTCCTCGGCCAAGAAGAATAAAATCACTAGAAAAAAAGAGTCATTCATTCCATCTACTCATGTACTATTCGCAGTAGAATATACTTTACTCTACTTTCAATTCTTTCTTTTCCTTGTCATTTCATTCCCTCTGGCTTCTCCAAAATGCGTTCATCATCATTTGTTATCAAAGTCCCCTGTTCCTCTGCTAATATCGGCCCTGGGTTCGATGTAATCGGCTTGGCCTTATCTCTCCATCTTGAACTCCATGTCACGGTTGACACCTCCAAAACATCATCTGAACATCCGTTAAACTGCGTTGTTACATATGAAGACCAAAGCAAAAGCACAGAGACCATTAGCGTCGATCCGGAAGTGAATCTGATTACCCGTGTAGCTCTGTACGTTTTGCGATGTCATGACCAGCGGGCGTTCCCTGTTGAGACCCGGATTCATATTGTGAACCCAATTCCCCTCAGTCGGGGCCTTGGCTCATCCGGTACAGCTGTCGTAGCTGGTGTTATGTTGGGATGTGAAGTAGGCGGCCTCGGCTTGAGCAAGGAGAGATTACTTGATTATTGCCTAATGATTGGTGAGACTGTCTTTACATCTTGAAATGAATTATGTTTTAATAACTTGCCTTACAGAGCGACACCCGGACAATGTCGCTGCATCCCTCTTTGGAGGCTTCGTTGGAACATATCTAAATGAACTGAAGCCTGAAGATATAGCGAGAATTGAGATCCCTCTTAGTGAGGTTCTCCCAGCTCCTGCTGGTGGCATTAACACGGGACAAAGACCGCCAGAACCCCCGCTCGGCATTGGCCACTATAAGAAGTTCCAATGGGCCAAAGAGATCAAGACCATCGCCATTATCCCAGATTTTGTTGTCCCAACCGCGAATGCCCGAGATGTGCTACCAAAAATGTACACGAGAGCCGATGTTGTAAGTGCTCCAAAGCCCCTAGTAATATGAATTATCAAAGTCTAACGCCCAATTTAGGTCTTCAACCTGCAGCGCGCTGCCTTGCTTCCAGCAGCGCTCGGGAATTCCCCTCCTGACCCGGATATGATCTATTTGGCCATGCAGGACAAAGTCCATCAACCATATCGTCGGACTCTTATTCCTGGCCTGCCCGAAATCCTTGAGTCCATGAACCCAAGCACGCAGCCCGGTCTCCTAGGTATCTGCCTCTCGGGCGCGGGCCCAACTATTCTAGCCCTTGCGACGGACCGGTTTGAGGAGATCGCCAATCGCATCATTGGACAGTTTTCTGCCAATAACATCTCTTGCCAGTGGAAGCTGCTTGAACCTGCTCAGGCAGGCACCACGGTGGAGTATCAATGATAGCAAATACTCGGACTTGTTTATCACTCTTCCCATTCAGGCTGGATACTGGGAAGGAATAGAAAGGCCGTACAGCCTGGCTGTGTCTCTACTATCAAAACAAAAGTTCTCTAGTCATGTGCGATTTCCATGTCGGATACTTGGGGAGGCCTTACGATACCTAAATGCACGTGGAGTTAGTGTTGGATACTTTCTGGAGAGGATTTGGGTCTCTAGACGATCTGGCTGGCACTTCTCTAATTGTTTTTGTTATTTTTTAGAAGGTTGTGATACCAAGATATATATAGAGCAAATCAGGACGATCAAGTTTAGATACATTGATCTAGAGACAGTTATAATTTCAAGAAAGAAATACAGAGAGAAATTATATTTCTTATAAACCACGAACCCAGTATTTTCAAGTAACTAATTAATCTATATTGTTGAACAATAGGTAGCTCCCATAATTGTTCGTTACAAACCACCGCCCAGCTAAAAGCGGCAAGCCAAACCCCAGATCCACTCAATACCGGCCAACTTTCCTTGTAAACACTCACCACCTACAATACCCTTTCCTACCTACCTTTACTAACCCCAATACTCAAACAAATAATCATGGATAATATCCTGGCACCGATTCAAGACGCCTTTGAAGGCCAAATAGTGAGTCCCGTCGTCCTTTAGCTCAGTTCTCGCCTCCCAGTCCGGCCACCAATCTATCCTATCGATCTGTCCGTTTTACGCCATCTAAGCTAACACGACCGAACTATTCCAGGATTTCCACGGCCAACGTATAGCTGAGATCCTTACTACTGTATTACTGGTTATCTCGGGGGTGAGTAGATATCGTTCTGGCCTGTTTTTTACACAGCGCGAAGGCGCAAGCTAATGATCCGCCTCGCAGGCCGTTGCGTTTATCGTCGGATTCATCTACGAAGATATCTACCTTACACTATGGACTGGACTAGCCGGTACAATTTTGACGGCTTTGGTCGTGATTCCTCCGTGGCCTGCTTATAACAAGAATCCGGAACCGTGGCTTGCTGTTCCAAACCCACAAGCCGGTGCTGGGGTTGTGGTCGATGGTGTCAAAGTCGCATAGCATACCCATAGGGCGTTGGAATTAATTTGATTGGTTTGGTTGATTTGGTTCTATTTCTACAGGAGATGGTATACGATGGGTCAGGTTGGGTTTATTAAAATCTTGTTTCTGTTCATGTACCCATTAAAAGCTCCTGCTGGCAAGACATATGAAAAAAAAAGTCGAAAGGCCACCGTAACGCCGTCCTAGTTCTGTCTGGTTCGTCCCTCCTTACCGCTCGTGCGAAGTGGGTGGAGGCTTCAGAGCGTAGATAGGTGAAGGGATATGTATAGAGCGAAGTATGTGTTGTGGTTCTGTTCTCCATTCCGGGGTGAATCGGCCAGTTTCTTACCGGCCGTACTTCTGGAACTCCCAGTCTCTGTTGTCCAAGGGGCAGACATGGCGGGTTTTCAACCATCGCGATATACAGTGGAAATGGAAGGCGTGCTAGGAGGAGAGACGTTAGTGTTTGGGAACTTGAGGTGTAGGTATGGCAAAAGACTCACATTGCAGATTCCCCAAGCAACTGTGCATTCCTCAGTCGTTGATGAACCTTGGTTAGCTTGACACTCGATGCCTGTATCTAATGTTAGGTTATCGACCATGAGTGTGGAAAAAAAGAGGCGCGTACATAGATCCATGATATGGTTGCGGCAAATGGCACAGTTATCAACGACAATATCCCACGCCCATAGTGCAACGGCATTCCACTAAATGAGGCGATATTTAGTACCATCGATTTTGAATGGAATACTAAGTAACTGTACCTTTTTGACCTCAAACTTCTTCTTTCCTTCACCGGAGCCCTCTGCAGCCTTGGATGCTGACTTCTCCTTGGCCGGAGTAGGGTCTTTCATTTCCACGTCCGTCATTGTTTTATTGTTGCCTCGGACTGTAGAGACCGTTCAAATGCCAAGGTGTATACTAAGTTTGGGTGGGTTGAGGTGGTGGTATGATACCGGTGAGACTACTGACGTAAGAAATCGGAAGATGAGTGATTGGAGAAGCACACAGTAAACTTACCTTTCACAGCTGATGAGAGACAGAATCCGATCTATCCCCGGAGAAGCAATGGGAGAGATACCGAACACAGTAAGAGCCGACCGGAAGTTGGGTCAGGTTGGAGCAAGATCAAGTGGCTAACAGTGAAAGCTACCAAGGTGGCGTATCGCCCAACCACCGCTGAGTCAGCCATTCTCCCCGCCTAATCCACTCACTCCATCTCCTTCGAAGTGCCCGGAGTTCCTTCAACATATCATAACTCCTACTCTCACCTTCATTCCTCAATGTCTACCACGCTATCTTACTCCTGGACTCCTTCTTTGTCACCCTCTCTTTTCCTTTCTATTCATTAGCATGCCGTGGAGTTTAGGCTGTTTCCTCTCCTTGCGCCTTCTTTCGTTACAATAATAGATGAAACTCCTTCCGTTCGACAACTTGCCATCCTTACTTACACCAACAAGACCAAGGTAGAACCATTGCGGCGCTTTGAGTGTTTCGAATTCGGTCTATCATATTCTGCTTTTTCCGGCGTTGAATCTTTATCTACGGCTGCTGAGCAGTGATTTGATTTGGATCGGTTCCGTCTTGTCTTCATAATATTATCATTATTTGATTTGGTTTCACTTGTTTATCGCTTTATATCCAACCAAAGGCTGCCTATTTTTTAAGCCGACCCGTCGCCATGCCGACTCAATCTCCTGCTCCCCCAACTCCAAAGGGGTCTCGAAATAACACCCGCAATCCGAAACGAAATGCAACTCCTTACACACAGAAACCTACCCTCCTGGCGACCCCGCCATCATCACCACCGAGGAATGTGAGCCCCGGAGGAATCGCTACTGATTCGTCTCACACTGCGAAGTCATCCAAGAAAAAGAACGTGCGATCAAAACACAAACCACGGGACACCAACAGTACTGGCCATCGGCACACTTCTTCGCAACCGAACAATTTAACCACACCGCAGTTGAAAGACAGTCCTCATTATGCAGGTCCGACTTTCCATGCGTCGCCTGCTCCTTCCGCTCTCCCCATACCAAGCTTTTTCTCGAAATCCGTTCCTGACTCCGACCTTGAGCCTCCACTTGAACTAGAGAGTGATCATGTTGAAACAGAACCTGAACTGGACACTACTCCTTCTAAATCGAAGTTTCGCCCTCATAACAGCGACCAACCACAGTCGACACCTTTAGATTTCCTTTTTAAAGCTGCTGCTGAAGCTAGGAATTCCAAGGTGCAGCGCAGTCCTGATGCGAATGCGAATGCAAAGATTCGGTCTCCCCAGACTGATTCTAAGGCCAGCTCGCAACATCACTATAATGGCACGAACAACGGATATCTCCCTTTTGAGATGAATGGTAATGAATCGCATAACCTACGGATTGGGCCTTCATTCGCGCCGTCTTATAAAGATCGCATGAACGCATTGCGGTCTTCTAGCTCACCTTCCCAACCGTCAGCAGGCATTGGTGAGGATGAACGAAGAGCCAAAACTGAAGAGTTGAAAAACCTACTACTTAACCCTAAACCGCAGCGACCACCATCCTCGTCGCACTTAGCCCATGGCCAAGCGAGCAATGTCAGAGTGCGGCCAAGCCCAAGTCCCAACGTGCCTCATTTTGCGACTCCATTACGGACTTCTTCCGGTCCGCCCGCTACTATGTCGAGTGGCTTCACACAGGAACAAAGGAAGCCGATGGCTGAATTTAACCCTTATTCCCCATCATCCTTTACGCAATCTCAGGCTCAACCGTCCGCATTGAGGCAGCATTTGTCACCACCAGGCCCTGGAGATATGGGAGGCGTGCCGGGGAGGTTTTCGTCGCCTTTCGCTGCCCAAAGCCAATCAAATTTTACCAATCAGCATCTGCAGCAACCGAGATACGGAACTCCAGCATACCCACAGCCTGTCACAACGCGACCTATGTCGGCAAGCCAGTCTCCACAGCCTGTTGATACCAAGAAGATGGAGGATGATTTGCGGCGGATCTTGAAAATTGACAGTATGCCGTCGAGTGGTGTCCAGAGTTCTTATGCATAATAAGATATCTCGTGTTATGCCTACGTGACCTTTTTGGTCCTCCCGAGTTGGTGGTTATTTCACCATTTTAACCCAGCAAATGATTTTGCTATTCGTTTCTGAATTTGTTACCTAGCTTCAACACGTTTCCAAGGCCCCGAAGATAACGGTTTGGTTCCTTACATTCTCCTTTTTTCTGTTTTAATGTCTCCTATTTCATGTTGTCTCCGGTTCATTTGATGTCTACCATGTCTTATGACAGGATTCTCGGTGTTTCTCCGTGGTTCGGTCTGGTAGGACAGGGATTGATGGGGTTTCTCGGTATACTAGCGGGCATTGTTCATCACTCTGTTTGCATCGAATCCGGAGTCTGGTTTCATTTGGAGTGCTCGTTCGGAGTCTGTTGGCTTGGGATAGCATACGGTGTTGCCTGAGGTTGGCAGCACCTCGCTTTCTTTTTATGCGCTTTGAATGACTTTTCAGCAGTTTGTATTTGTGTTTTTGCTTTTAGTCTCTCGCTTTCTGTGTCTTTGTTCTACTGTCTCTGTTTCCGTTTTTAAGGAAGGATGGGGAGGTTTGTTGCAGCTTTGTGAGAGTAGAGGTGGATGGGAGGTGGTATGGTTTGGATTCTTGCTTTTTTTGCTTGCTTAGAGTTGTCTGATATTATCAGGACAGTCTCTACTTCGCTCGTTACCAGTACTTTCTTATGTGACAGTCACTCGTTGAACCAATCCACTCATTACCAGAATGGTTTTATAGTACAGTACAAATGTAGGTGCCTGAATATCCAGGCCACTAGAACGTGCCTCAGGTACTCGATATACAGGGGACTGAAGTCTATCCTTTTTGAGAATGGTGACCATAATTAAGCTACAATACCTAAGAAATATGGAAGCACCTCGGAGAACACCGTAGGATGAGGCGGAGTTCAGCCACGGAGCCAATTTAACGATAATCCATTCCGCTGTGGCGAATTACTACTCTCCACCAGGCTGCTGCCCTACTCTCCCTAACACACCATAAGAAATTACGCCAATACCGCCAAGACAGAGGCGAGGCTTGTTTATTTTCAGTAAACGGATGAAGTACCATTAAGGTGAAACGAAGGAGTCGTTACTTCGGGGAAGGTCAATTCATGGAACTGGACTATGGTATACTGTACTGTATTTGGTTTAGTTAGTCAGTTAGTTCTCTCCACCCGCTGCCTGAAATCTTGGTTGGGTTCCAGGACTGGATTGAACCTGAACCAGACGGCACTTAAACCCTGACTGTTCCTGTGTGTACCACAGTTAAACCAGCTATGGGATCAGTTGTTGCATAGCGCCACAGGTCGAGATCGGAAGATCCACCGAAATAAATTTTCTCGCTCTTTTAGGCCATTGAGATGATTATCAACTCGTTATATTTTATGATGGGGGGTCGAGATATTAATATCCTCTTTTCCTGGCATCGAAATGGGACTAGACTTGTGAGTGATGGGTCCTGGGAAATTGGATTGAAGGAGGAGGGTTGATGGGTTGATTGGGGGGATGTGTAGACAATGCAATGCAGGCTGTTCCTACTGTAGTACGAAACAAAAGTAGATGGATGTAAGTAAGTAAGTGACCAGGTTTAAGCGAGACTGGGAGGAATCGAGAATGTTAAAGGGAGAAAAGAAAAGAAGGGAGGAATGAATTAAAGAGGATAGTATAGAGAGTGAGTATTAATACTCCACCCTTTTCACTAGGCACTGGCACTGGGCTTGGGCGGTCTGCCAACTTGGAATTCTTTCTTTCTTAGGGGTCGAGTTCAACGAGCGAACTAGAACTTAACTTCTACTTCGATCTTCCCTACTTTCTGTTTCCCTTCTTACTTCCTCTTGTTTGACTCTTTGAAGATTCTTCCTTTGTTTGGTATTTTACAATCCTCACTTCCTCCTTGAGCGGTTATTCCTCCCACCCCCAGTCTTCCTCCCCCCCTCCCATTCTCCTTCCTGTCTGTCCATTGCCACTCTGTTGTCCACTCCTGCAAACTTTCTCGTCGACCCATTGTTCTATCTCTATCATCGTCCACTACCAATCACCTCTTCTACGTCTTATCCAATTGTGATATTTACTCTCCAATGCCCGTCTTATAGATCGGCTCTAGAAATTCTTTTGTTTTCTGTGCCTAGCCTATTGATCTTCCAACCATGGCCAACGCGTAGGTTTTCCCGAACCGCCCAGGAGTTTCTCGACTACATTTCTCTGACAATCAACAGTTTCAGCTCAGCATGGCGGTCATTTTGGCATACCATGACCTCCTATGACCGACACGCCTCCCATGATTCTCCCTACCGAACCGGCAGACACGTTCCCCTCAGCCAAAGCCGCCATGAGCCTCTCACATCAGTCGCAACAAGTGCCATTGAATCTCGTCCAGACTTAACTGATCCCTATGATAATGATCAACCGAAGGCTTCCGACAGCTCGAACTCAAATGGCTGGCAAGGATCCCCAAGCGGTATTAGTTCACCCACGCGTCCGTACTCACCCGGAATGAGATCGCTCTCGTCCCAAAAAAGGCGATCAAACGATCAAGCGGATGGAGAGATCCAGATGCAGAGCTTTCACGAAGGAGCCCCACCTCCACCTCCCATAACTCACTCGTGGAGGAAAATTGAACGGTGGTTGGAGAGTAATTACGAAGAGCTTTACGATAATATATGCGAAGGTTGTACCCAGAATGACATTAACGAGCTGGAGCATGAGTTGGATTGCAGTCTGCCGTTGGAAGTGAGGGAGTCCTTGATGTGCCATGATGGCCAGGAGCGGCCAGGATTGCCCACAGGTGTTATATTCGGTTGCATGCTTCTAGATTGCGAAGAGATTGTCCAAGAATGGAGGAACTGGAGGACCGTCAATGAGGAATTCCTCAGTTCCTCGACTGTGAGCACTCCTGCTCCGACCGCTTCGAGCTCCTCGTCCGCTGGACCCTCTCAGAGAGGTTCGAATCCGCTCTGGAGGCAGGATCTCCTCGAGCGGCAAGATTCGCAGCCTCCTGGTGCGGTTCAGAAGGCCTATGTCCATCCAGCTTGGATTCCCCTTGCTCGTGATTGGGGTGGAAATAACATCGCTATCGATCTAGCGCCTGGTCCGGCCGGGAAATGGGGCCAGGTTATTATTTTCGGTCGTGATTATGACTGTAAATATGTGATCGCTCGGTCCTGGGCAGCATTCCTTGCTATTCTAGCGGATGATATTTGCAGTGGCAAAGTGACGGTGGACGAAGAGACGCACGAGATGAAGCTGAAGGCGTTCAGGAATGCCGACCCTCCGTATTTGGAGGTCCTCCGCTGGAGAACAGATCAGAGATATGGCAGGAAACAGCCCCGTCGTAAAGCTCCGAACGGACTTGGTCTGAACACGAACGGCCGACCAGGCAGAGAGTCACCTTATGGGAGCCCGGGTCCCAGCGAAGAACGGGGCCGGTCGCCTCATCGATTCCCCAGCCGTGCATCTACTCAGAGTCCCAAGACGCAGCTTGGCGTTTCGAGCCCCCTGGCTCGTGTGACGGAAGAGGCACCAAGCCCTGTAAAGACGAAACCGGATGGGTTACCTGAGGAACCGCTGAAGGAAGATGCGAAAGAGGAAGAGAGTGAGGATTTGATGGAAGTAACAACTCCGAAGATATCAGGCAAAGAGAACGAGAAGACTCCTCAGAAGGAGAATGAAAAAGTCTCGTCAGAACCAGAACAGACGCAAAAGGATGAATCCAAAAGGGCGTCCGTCGCCTTAGACTCGGAAGTTCTGGGGGAAATGAAGAATGTGGCCATTTAGACGGTGTTGAGTACATTGATATAAACACCTACCTATCTTCAGCGGTTGTCGTGTCTTATTCGCGATTCGAACATCCGGCGCCGATTCCAAGCATATGGATTTGAGAAAGCGTCCTGGCTCCTCTGTATAGATTTTTTAACTCGATTCGCCGCATCCGGCGGCATTTTCTTGTATTTTTGAGCAACCCTTTCCCTTCTTCTGCCTCTGAGATGGTCTTTCAGTTTCTCATCCATATTGTGTGTAACTTTAGCTGCACGGTTATGCAGTATTAGTTTTTTTTCGACGGTTTTCTTTCCAGTTTCTTCTTCAATCCTCTATTCTTACGGCGTTTTTGCAGCCAGATGTGATATCCGACGTGTGTAACGGGATGGGTGTCGCTGGTATTCGTTGAATTCTTTCGGTGATTATGATGAGAAATGTAAATTATCTTGCTATCCAGCCTTGGAATTCAGTAGCTTACTTAGTCTTCGGTTTGTGGACTTGATGTAGAGGTAGACATGTTCTAGGATTATCAGTAGTCTATACCTTCATGATATATTCATTATATCCATTATATATATTCTCACCCCTTTTTCTTCTACAGACTAATCCCAGTCATCATCGTCATCCTCTGCATCATTCTTAGACCTCAAATTCCCCCTCCGAATCGCCCTCCTCCCACCCCCATTCCTCCTATCCTCATCCTCACTCTCCC
>MVGC01000463.1:0-18694 GCA_003589665.1 Aspergillus sclerotialis | reverse complement strand
AAAAAAAAAAAAAAAAAAAATCGATTCTGAAAAAAGCCCGCTCGATTCTACATTTATTGGTCCTGCTAGGTATGTATCCATAGTGCTGAAGTTATAGCAGCTAATTTAAATTATATCAAAGCCGTCTTTAGAGCAAAATTCCTAAAGCCCTAACAATACGGAATCAATTTTTCACCACTGACAGGAGTATATGATGGTATTTCATTATCGACCACTCTTTTCTAAATCCAAATTAACCAGTTTAGCAATACCCCAAGGTGTATCTTATTATGGATAGATCGCTTATTGCTCATATTGAAATTCGATACGAGAAGAAAAAGGACGTATGGTCACCTTTTGGAAAACAGATGGATTTAGCTGTGGCGGAAATATGTCTTCCCATAGAGTCAAGGGCAACATTTGGCACTATATTTGGGATAGTAGGTCGTCAAGAAAATCCTACTCAGTGGCTAGAGTCTTTTTTTGATACATGTATTGAGAAACATATCTTGGACCAACATGCTGCAAACCAAGCCAGGAAATGGGTCGAAGAACGGAAGGCGGATGGAAGCTAGACAAACATCGGTTGGACTATCGATAGGGTAACTGCGAAATAAATACTCATCCAACTATCAATTTATAGCTTCTTAGTGAAATTTAAAGTAAGTCTGCATATACGTCGACTGCTCTAGTCTCCTCTCTAACGCAATACAAGCAAAAAAGATTAGTTGAAGAGGATAAGGGTTTGATAGATACCGCCTTAGCGACGATATAAAAGTTTGCCCTTCTCCTTAAAGCTCAAACTCGATATTATAATTCAGAGGTTATATACGGTGGTTCCTAGAGAAATAAGTAAGTATTTTCAAGACCTATATATTCCTATAGTTAACCATACGGCTTACTTTCATCAAAGAATCGAAATGGCGTCCTGGGTTATGGAGGCTCATCAATATAAGAAGTCACTCGAAGAGGCGGGACAAAAACTTGCAATGGAAGTACAACAAGCTAGACTTGCCCAGCAAAGGCTTAAGGTTACAAACAAGCAGACGGATGAAGCTACAGACAAACCAACGAATGTGGCTAAGCGAGATATCTGTACCATGAGCCTTAATCAAGATCAGCTTGTTATTGGACCGATAAATCCAGAAGCAGATACCAGCTTGAAGGTGGAGCTATACACGGTAACTCAGCAACTACATATAAAGCCAACCTGGTCTGGTATAATCAATTACCAACAAGCGAAATTTGATACAATTCCGAAAGGACTAGCAAAAGAGCAATTACAAAAGATTGTTAGGCTCTTCCCCTCGGTTGGCCGAGCGACAATGACGGCGATGCCAGCTGCTGAACAATATCAATTTATGTAAGTCAGAATCTATATTTTTGCGGCTATCTTAGCTAATTCAACTAAAAAGCTATGTGGAAATTGAAAAGGGGCAGTCGGGAAACGGAGAGACGTTCACTAGAAATGCTCATATCGGAGATAAAGCCCTAAAGGGAATAACATACCTATGGATTAGGGTTCTATCCAGCGGTGGCATGCCATGCTATAATGAACTGGATAGCTATTTGCTAGATACTTGCAGGTTCCAGAAAAATACTGCCCTTGATATCCTCCAGAAGTTTCAAGAAGGGTTTGTATATCACGATATTGACCGGTGTCGCTTGATTTTCGAGACAAAACTTGACTGGCAAGGGTATGAGCCTGCGGAGATTAAATGGTGGAATTGTGATTCGAATTATTAGCTTTTATACTCCTTTTTAACTATTTGAAACAAGTTGCTCAAGTTATTCCAAAGTAGAGAAATATAAACATTCCAAAATATATAGGCTGAAGGAGGAGATGTAGTCTCTAGTGGGAAGGGAATTAGGAATTTCGTGGTGCCATGCAGAGGACATCGATTAGATGTTAGGGAAGAGAGAGATAGCGCGTCGAGCTGGCGTAGTCAGGAAGCTCCACTCGTATACTTGTATGACGAATAATTAATAGAGTCTATTGCTCTGAGGCCGTTATAAAGCTATCTGTTAATAACATTGCCTAGATTAAAAATGTTACTTTTATCGCTTATGCTCTTGCCACAGCCGATAAACAGCAAGTAATATTCAAATATATGGAAGCGGCAGCGATTACAAGAAAAACAATAACTAAAGGTGTGCTAAAATGCTGAATATTCAAGACTAGCCAAGAGGGTGCACTAGTGCGTCAAATGGTCTCCTGGGCCAGACAAAGTCGGTGACCCTGCAGCCTATAAGTATCCCGTTGAATCCGCACATTATAGATCTCCGTTCAATACTATATCGACATTAAAGTACGAATCGCCGACAACTTCCACCGCAATATCTGAAATCCAGCACCTATATGCTACTATCCAACCTAATATCCTCTATTCGATTAACGCACCCCGAGTGTCAAAACCTCCTATCACCTTTTATCTTTGCATCATCATGGCCTTTAATGCTTCTGTCTTTGCGAAAGACGCTATGGAAAAGCCTATCAACCTCCCTTTTACCAACTACGCCTTAATATACATTAATTACGAGGGAAAGCTTCGGGTCTCTGAGTCGTCTTGCATCCACAACCAGCAGAATACTCTCTTCACCCCCGATGTATGTAACAAGTTCTTGGAAATGGTTGAACCGAAAATAGGATGTCAAAAGCCTAGTAAGTACATCAGGCTCTAGCCTTCTGACCCAATACTAATTTATGAGACAGGTTTCTATGGGGCCTGGTCCTCTCCTTACGGACACTCTGAAGATCAAGTGAAGACAGATACTGCGCTTGACATGCAGACCCCAGGCTGCTACTCTAGTGTCTTCCAGGTTTGCCCCAATTTGACCAGCTTTCAGATTGGACACACACAAATGGTTCTCGAATACTATACAAACGCTTTTGAAGATCTCCAACAGCGCAACTGCCGCCAGATCGCCAAAGCTTTCATCTGTGTCGTTGAACCCAAGAAGCAATCGAACCACCCATACAGCGGGGGTTGGCTCAGGGACCCCGAGAGAACCAAGCCAGAGTGGTGGCCTGCCGGGATTTCTCACAGGGATCCCGACCATCTTCCTTTAAAACGTTAGTCGGCGATCCTTTATACTTGACTCAATAGCTAACATTTTAGAACGCATTCCCCTCCTTACTCACATTGTTCACGAGGGTGGAAGATTTGGAATAACTTCTGACAAGCTTATAGAAGCCGCCTATGACTCTAGGAAGAAGTTAAAACCCATACACAAAATTGAAATTCTTTATGAGATATTAAAGGTGCGACAGATAGAGGAGCAGTATGAGCGGGGTGAAATTGGTTAGTATCTGTGATCTGTTTAAGTGAATATCAGCTCACGCATTAACAGATGGTGCCACACTGGTCTATGTTAAAAGCCGGGATGCCAACCAAAGGAGAACGCAGGATTTTGACGAAGAAGGGGGCTTCCTGGACACTCCATTATTAGCCCTACAGGCTCCAATCTCGTTCACACCTCCAGCCTCTTCGGCAACGGTCGGCAGGAATACCCAAATTAGACCGTTCGATTACCAGACTCAGACACCGTTACAATTATCGACTATATCGAGCTCGGCAGTGCAGTACCCTATGGACTATTGTAACTCCTAGGGACCTCTCTTCCAAGAGAACGCCTTCAACATAAAATCCGATTCAAAGTGAGCCGTACTTTTCCTCCGTGTTGATTTCCGTTCTTCGCTAGCAGGCGGTCCTCGTCAGGTGAATAAGGTCAACGTTTACCTTTCCCGCAAGTTGAACAGCCAGTGGCCACTAACCGCTTCAAAGTCCTGTTCCACGGATGAGTTGGTGACTACCAGGCTACATGTTATCTAAAGGTGCATCGATTTTCGAGCTAGATCTACTTGGACTGACAGTGTACGGGTTTATTGTCCCAGCACAATCTCCTATGATTTCCTCCATCATTCTCAACTCGCGGAAAGACAAACTGTGACCATATCCTTGCGAAACCCAGGGAGCATATCTTATCCCGCGTCTAAGCAGTAACAAAATTTCCCGTTGGTTAATCTAAATTCATGAAGTTGATCATGAAACGGGTAGTTGCGTGGCAGCAGATATGAGCCAGCCTATATGAGCCATTTGATGCGGTTGCACCTTGTCCAATATGCCGTGTGGCTCCGCATCTATAAAGAACAAAGGCGTCACAAGGCAGGCAATTAATCCGGCCAAATACCAATACCAATAGGTTCTGTGTTGCTGGATAACCGCCTGCGCCTTGGATCTCCAAGGAACGGAGCATTATAATGTCTCGTGTCTATGAATCATACTGCAAGGCTCTCAGTTAGCAGTAGCGTACATCAACTTCCATTGGGTTGAACACTGGAACCGATTGACAGATTGGCTATAAATGACTCTCAGGATTGTAGGGAATTTCCATTTATAGGATAAGGCAGGTCAGGCGCGTTGAGGAGAGAGCAATTGGGTTTCAGGTACTAACCAGCCTCCATTCATAGGTGTACAGCAAACGATATAGGACATATAGTACGTTCGAGAACGTCACATTCGTTAGGCGAGGCAGAATCGAGAAACTTCTTTCCGTCCACGAATTCGGTTTTGGCAGCTATTTAAGACCAGCGAATTCCCATAAACTCCTTCCTGTATTCTATGCCAACATACAATCCATGAACCTAAGTACCTATGTCCGTCTTTATCCCCATCTACTGTCACTTCGAGCCCCATGGGCATACTGCTCCTGTCCACCTCGAAGTTCAAACTTCGCTCACTCGATATGCTGTGGACGGGGGAGGGTCAGCGGCTTTTCCACATACTCTCCCCGGGACGAGCGCTGGTGAGCCACAAGACGGAGTTTATATTGGTAGACCCACTGACGTTGCTTGCAGATAATCCTATCGTCCTCGATGGTCCAAGTACTACGGAGAGTGACAGTAACCCTTGGTCGAATGATTTGTACCACCCAGGCGATAGTGTTGGTAAGCTTTATCAATACTGCTGCCAAATCAACCGAACTAACTGTAACTCAGATAACCCAATTGACCTTGATGCAGCATCCACAGCGGAAAGCGAAACTGAGGTCATTGATAGCTTATTAGATGATTCATATCAGGCCGAGCATTCTATTGCTGGTAAGGACCAAATTATTCTTACAAGTACAGCATTATCTAAAATAAATTGAATATAGGTACTTCTCTGGACTATTACGTGTGCAAGATTTGTTATGGCAAGGCGGTAGATCTTGCTTTAGGCTGCGGCCATACTTACTGCTACGATTGCTTCAATAAATTCTTCCACGACTCCATTCTCAGGAAAGCCGGGGAAAGCCAAGAGTGGGCCAAGATGTATCTCTTAAGCCGGTACTGCGAGCCATCTTGTCCATTCTGTAAAAAGACTTTCCCGGGCCAATTTGCTCCTCCAAATGATCGTAATCATCTTGAGGGATTTTATTTCCCTCTGCATTGCCCGGATACAGAACACCCTCATTGCTTCATTGAGGAGTACGTGGCCCAGGGTATCAGATTGAAGATGCTTTAATTTCTTCCTTGTTGTTGTTGTTGTTGTTGTTGTTGTTGTTGTTGTTGTGAGGTCAATTGTTATTGGTCAATGTAACAAGCTCCAATTTGCAGATTTATCTAACCATTTGATTCTAAGAATATGCCGCTAAAAGAAGTGTACTATGAAGCTAAGACATTTCCTTCCTGCGCTACGCTTCCCCTCTCGGAAATATGTGATTTTGTTTCTGCGCTGTTAGTTAACTGCAAACTATACCTCGTGGTATAGATAAATCACAGCCTTCCAATCAGCAACAAGGGTATAACCGGGTTCAAAATCGTGTATAGGAGTACATCTTCCAAGATAATTGATTGGATGTATTATATCATGTTTCTGAGCACCAGGGTACTTATCATGCAGGCAAGTCACGCCTGCCTTTGACAATTGTTAGCCTATACGCACTATCGGGGGATTCTAGGTCTTACGATAGTTAAACTGCCCAAGCGGAGTATATCCGGCAGAGCACTCAAACCCAAGATCAGCAGTTTTTGGTTCATATTCAATATTGGCCTGTCTTAGTCTCTAACCAGGAGTCTCTTTTGAGTATCTTACGTCCAATCGATCTTTCCAGACCTAGGGGGAGCTCCCAGCAATACCATCTACTAGAGTAGAACATAGATTCATAGAAAATGATACGAATTCTAAAACAGCCAATGAGATTGAATCCCTGTAGGAAGGAAACTGTGATATCTCGTTCTAATTCCTGATGTAACCGCTCCCATGCACCTCGGTCACGCATTATGACCGCATAATGCATTAGTCTAAACCTAAATTTTGTAGACATACACATAATAGCACAAATCAATTACGTGATTGAAAGCAAGAAAGTACTGTAAAGATATAAAGCAGAACATATATATAAATTCCCGAAACGTTTCCGCAAATATACCCTTTAAACTTCGTTTTCTGGAAACTCCAACTCAGTTGCGGAAACGGGTGCCTGCCCGAGTTTGTCCAATGCCTCCGTAACTTCGAGCATCCAGGCATGAACGCTTGTTAGGAATGTACGAAGATAATTCAAAGTGCTAGAATGTGTTAGCTCGATTCCTTCGTCGATTGTGACAGGGTTGATGCGGGGCTGGACAAGTACCATTTCAACGATTCTATCCTGTAAACCAATTAGAACCAAGTTCAAATCCATACATGCTAATACATACTCTTTCTCCAAAGAATCAATTCGCACACGCATTTCTCCCAATTCTTTCTCACAGGACTGAACATGATCGGTTGAGTCGCCCAGGGATGGCAGAGGAGGGATATAATTCAATGAATAGTCCGATGAGTCTGTGAGTAAGAACGTAGGATCGATATTTGTATCGTACAGTGGATCGTACTGCTGTAGGAACTCAAGCCCGGGTAGAAGCTGATCGGCCTCTCCGTATTGTGCTTCCATTGTATTGTATATTGTATACCATAAGGAAAAGTTGGGGTTGGACTGTCTGTGTGGTGCAACAGAACCCTTTTAAGTAGCGTAGCTTCCCTAGTGTGGCCTTTAGTCAGAGAACTGTGGCCATTCTAGGCGGCTCGATGAGGAGTCCAGACTATGTTTAAAAATATCAGGTGCGGGGATATTCACCATTAATATAACGCGAACCAATCGTCCATCTTCCAGAACGGTTAACCAGCGGCAGTATCAAGCTTCTATTACAGTTAGAGGTCCAGTTAGGTGAGATCAAAAATAGCATACTCGAACCTTTTGCTAATTACGCGTCGAGAGTCCGCTAGAATCATCAGTTATGACCGATCATAATAGTCTACAAAAGCTCCTCGCTGAACTACGTGAGCTGCAGCGACTCCACGTCCAAGATAAGGCGCTGATCGACGACCTACGGAGACAGAATAATGAACTGAGGTCCATGTTACAACATTGCAACGCAGCTCTACAGAAATGCATTAGGGAACTAGAAAAGGCATTGTATAAAGGAGGATCAGACACCTAATGGCTTTCGTTATTTTGCATACTAAATATCTATGTATTTCCTTTTTCTACTTCGAGTGGCACCATCGGTACCGCAGTCAGGACACTCCACATGGAGGGGAACGCCGTGATTTGGGGATCCAAAAGGACAGTTCAATCTCTGTTCGTCAATAAACCACTGTATGCGATTCGGGAAAGCACTCAGCCGACGACCTTTCTCTCCGATTCGTAGAGATAACGTGACATTCTCTTGGAGGTCACGAACAAAAAAACGGACGGGTAGGGCGTAGCGGTGGCATGAAGGGCAGATATCGTTCACAGACAGGCTGATTCCGAGATTAAGCCTGTCCTTGTAGAATCCATTTCTCCCAGGGATTAGAGCTAGTCGTTCAATCAACGGCCGTGGAGGAGCACGACAGCGAATTGTCCCGACACAATGGTAGAGACCACTTTTATATGTCGGTGCTTTATCAAGCTGGAAAAAGAGGCAGGCTGTCAGGAGCGCCAGCGCCGCACCGTCGTGGTCTTCTCCACGCTGCGTCCGGGCCTGCTCAGAGAGACTATCCATACAATCTGTATCGTCCATCGAGGGGAGCCCTCCAGATAGAAAAGGGTCGAATCTGTAATAATCTTCCTGTAACCCATCATCTAGTCGCATCTTCAGTTCTTTCCACGTTGTGCGGCCATCGAAGCTTCGTTTATGCGAACGATAGACTCTCGGAATCCAGCCGTCTAGCAAGATATTACGGAAGTAAGATACTTTCGGTGACGTAGTCTCGGTGCCAGTTCCGAGTGTGATCACGACATCTGGATTGGCTACATTTGGCCACAAATGCTTTGCCTCAAACAACGCAACGTTAACGGGGTTATTGTCGCGTCCCATTCCCCCGTCCTGAAAGGTACCCAAGCCTGGGATACTTATCGTGGAAAAAAGGCTATTAGTAGTTAGTCTGCTGCAAAATAGCAATCTGGGAAGGAAATGGGGTTGCTAACGGAGGAGCAGCGGACGTCGCCCGAGCTCTAAAGACATATTAGATATATAAATTTCAAGAGGTCCAAAGCTAACTTACATCTGCCAGAGAAATGGTTCATTATTTTCATTTGGTCGGAGTCGTCCGTAGACTGCTGCAGGTCAGCGCTTGTTTCTTCTTCCGCAAAGTATGGAGTGTTTGGATACCCGACTCTGCACGATGTGGAGCTGCTCCATTATAGTTCGTAAAAAGAAAAAGCGTCCCATCTTTAATGGAAGTTGTGGTAACCGCCATCTTTCTCCCGGAAAGGAGAGACACTGGAGCGTCGAATAGTCGCCGTGTAAACCCAAAAACGTTTTTAAAGTGGCTCTCTAGGACATTAGTGTCATATGTTTCGTCCGATAGTAGAGACCTTATCCGTCCCTTTCGCCGCTCAGGGTCTAAGGCTTTCTTGGCCAGGTCTTGGAACATTGCCTTACACTCTAAAGGACCCAATCGAAGGACATCCAATGCCATTACGTATAAGCCACCAGAGCTGGTCCCGACTTTAAGGTCAAACAGATCCCCGATTGGAAGATCATGGCCGACATTATCCTGTAGCATCTCTAAATTCATAAGTGGAACGATGCCACGAGGACCACCACCGTCGACACTTAGCAGGCGTGGTGCAGCAGTGGGCGGTTTTAGTCTCACAGTGAGTCCCTTCGAGTTCCCACATAGCATACAGCGGGAAACGACATACTCATATTCGGTATGTAGGGAGTTCTCGCCAAAGATTTCCGTGCAAGTATCGCATATGGCGTGACCACACGGCTGGGGGTGTTCCGGGTGACGCCTGAGGCACAAGAGACAGGTCTTATTAGATTTCGACCAGGTCCAAAACTTCATATGCCGTTCTAGGTTATGTTTGTGGATCTGCGATGACTCTACCGAGTTAGCCACCATGTTTTCGAAAAAAGCGCTTAGGTATTTCTGGACGCGTTCGCACTGGACGGATGCTAATTCGTCAGTGCTGTAGTAATTGCGAAAGCCTAGATAACATGCGTCTCGGTACAGAGTACAGTACACATGGGATGGCAAGAAACCTACAATGCACATCAGCAGATGGGTTCCGGGAATTAGTTATTCTTACGTACAGTGCATTCCCGGTGGGTACGCGTCCATTAGGACAGCAGAGGCAATATGCGATGCCAGTTTATCGTATGAAGTCCGTGTTTTGTTTCCGACAGTTAGGAAGTTAGTGATATGAGAAGAAAATGCTCCGTCAAGTGGATTGTTTTCTCTTGTAGAACGGATAAAGTCGAAGGGTGAGAATGGTGAGGCAGATATATTATGTAAAGCAAGTTCGAAAAACGCATTTAAATGAGTGGCAGAGAAAAGACAACGATAGCGTTCGCGATCAACCCTTGCGTTTCTTAGTTGCTGGGATATCTCCCCCCCTAGTGCCATGTAACGAGCATCTGAAGAGAGCTCCTCAGCAGGAAGGCGGGAAATCTGGATATCTCGGAATGTAGAGAAGTAGGGGACATCGCCAACATGGAGCAGTTCTAATAGAAAATCATCCTCATCCATCACACTTTCGGTGATGCTTAGAGGTTGACCAACGACTATAATCACTCTTGGCCTTACTGCAGGTGGTAGGCTGGATGCCGAACCAATTGTAGCCCAGGTTGTCAAAAGCTTGCGGGCCTCGTGTAAACCTCCAACATCGTCTGCGAAAATACAGAGAACATCGGTGAATAGGAACATCAAGCGTGACATAATTATATCCTGCAAGGAATGTCCTGTAGACTGTAGTTCCATCGGATATATTTGTTCAACGTGGCAGTTGCGTATGCTTGGGGGCGTCGACAGCAGAGACCGACAAGGGTCGCAATCCGCGAAAAGGCGCGGCTGCAATGATCGCAAGGTGCGATTGTCAGAGCGTATGCTCACGCCTAACTGACTACGACCTTGGCCCCGGTAGTTGCTGCTGCAGAGCTGCCGCAATGCTTTGTTTTTCTGGCGGTGGCCCATGAAGAAGACTATCTGCGGCATCTGAGTAGACGGCTGCGGCAGCTCGTCTATCAACCGAGAAAGCCTTGACCCGTAGAGTAGCTGGGCTGTAGCCTTTCCATGGCCAAGCTCGAGCCAGAAAGTGTGCTCACATTTCATCATACTTGTATATATAACCGACGAAGTACTATACATCCCAAAATCAAGGAGCGCTGGAAGATCCTTAATATATAATTCAGAGGCCATGGTTTAGTAGGTAGCCATGCTTTCGCTTGGCACGAGGCCAATCGTTCCTCTCGATAGAACAATTTTAAAAGCCACGGATATATAGACGCAAACAGTGGCGTCGGGTTGACATGATTATGTTAATACACATTTGGCTTAAGGTGATACGACGCTCTCGCATTTTCCTTACATCCTAGCCAACCAAACCGTCTAGACAGAAAAACAACCAGGTCACTTTATCCAGATTATTAACTCTCGTAGGGCTCGGCACATTCCCGAGCGTAAGTAATCTTGCGGTAATATCCACACTAGCTTTCTCCGCGATTACGTTATTAAAAATCGGAATACTTAAACTGGAAGGAGGGGATAATCTTTAAGCATTTCACATGACCATAATCCCCTGCGGCCCAGCTGGTGGCGTTGGGATCGGCAGCCAAGCGAACCACACAGGCAGGCCCAAGATCGTGGCTTCGGGGTGCTTGCGCCCTCCTATTCTTCCAGTCTCTCCCAATTACCTTTACCTCTAGTTGGTGGTTCTAATTGTTACAACATGCGGCACAGCACTAACTAGCCAGTGGAGGAAAAACTCACGATTCAGATTATGGTATAAGCGATCCCTTGTTCTTTTCGGTCGAAAGCGGGAGATTCCCAGCGATGAGGGGATTCATGGGCGTAAGGCTCCCAAAGAGACTTCTCATGCAACCGCCAGCTAAATCATTAGCATCCTATTGGTGTCCAAGCCATTGGGTATACCATCATTTGACGAAGATGGTAAAAAGAAAGCATTGCCAGGAAAAGCAGAGCCAGATGTAACCGCGCCCTAAATTATCTATATCCCATTGGTTTCCAGCCCTCTGGGTATGACTTCTTTGTGGGAAAACCGGATTACAGAATGCCGCGACTCTAGGGCCTCTGACTCAATCAGTCTAGGCTGATGCCTTAATTTATACCTCAGCGTTATCCGATAATTACTGTCCAGCTCCGAATGCTACTACGATTCTTTCAGTCTTTGACCTAAAAGCCCTAGTTAAGTGTCAAGCAAAAATATCTCCTTTCCAAACTATGGGTGGGTACGAATGGACGGAGGAAGAAAAGGCTATGGCCGTATACTTCACCTTCTTAGGTGTTCGTTATGATGCTATCGCTGAACTGCTCAATCGACGCGGGTTCACACGGTCAGAAAAAGCGGTTTCTAGTATAATCAGGTCGATCCAAAAAGATGAAAGGATCGCCATCCGTGCCTTAACGAGGACCGAGGCCGATGCCCTTATTGATCGGGTTGCCCGGGACTCTAAAATGTACGGATTCCTCCTGCCAACAGATGATGATCAGCGAATAGTGCATCAGGTAAGCTTTGTAAGAAAAGCAGAAGTTCCCTAAGTCTAACTAGACATAGGGCATCGATATTTGGAAAGAATATCTTGAGTGGCTGGACCGCGGAAACCAGTGAAAAACACCGAGATACACAAACGTGTCGTTCGCATTGGTCTACCTATAAATACGGCATATAGTGCTATTTTGATCTATTCTGCCTTCGTGGGAATGTAGTCCAGTCTCGATCCTTGGACAGTAAGAAACGGGCCAGATCATCTATGCTAAGAATTCAACAGAATCACAATTCAACGTTCTCTATTTCCCTATTTCTCCATTTCTCTAGATCCTTATCTTGGTCTCCTAGTAATTAGAAATAGGATGGATTATTTTTAAGATAAACGAAGGCCGTGCTGTTACTGGGTCGAGGCCATAGATTCTAACTACGCTGATCTGCCTGGCGATGATTATGCTTTAATAATCGAATTAAGGAATTCGAGTTAAAGGGGCGATAATAATCTAATTGGAAAACTTACCTTGAAATTAGGGTCCTAGCTCGAAAGAAGAGCTTTGGAGACTCTACATTCCTATGATTTAACGTAGAAGTGTTCGAAATAGTATTGTCTGTTTAATAACACTGATTTTTCTACATAAGGCATAGTTGCTTAAACCAACAGGAAATTCGCCAGCGACCTAACAAATGCCTGTAGTGAAAACAAAAAAGATGTTGTTACAATATCTCGGACGACCCTGGACCTCCAAAATGTTAGTCAGTCTCAGGCATCAACTAGATAACTTAAGCTTTGTCCCACTCCACTCCTCTTTATCCCCACAAGATAGAGATTTTTGAGGTTTATGTTCAAAAACGGCGCATATTGCACTGTCATTGATTCATGAGCTATGGCAATTATTACTATGTACAAGATCTGCTCAGCCATTGATTCCATAAGTGCAGCAAGATCCCACATATACTACGTTGCCAGTTCAAGACATTCCTCGTCCATTCCCATACCTATAGCGTTCGTAACCCTATACACTTAGAACTCCGATTCGGTATCAGTATTATCAGGTACTGTCATTGATGGTGTGCCGGTTTTGTGCCCAAATTGTGTCGGCATAAAGTGATTAGGGTATCCCATACTGGGAGCCTGCATGAAAAACGGTTGTTGAGCCGCGAACCCTGCCAATTGCGGCGTGAAGCCCATTGCATGCTGTGGCATAGGCTGGGCATGCTGTGGCATAAGACTTTGCCCTTGAAACCCCATAGGCTGGACATGTTGTGGTTGATACATATAAGATTTATTTTGTGATTGCTTTGATTTGGAACGTGGCTTTTGGAACCACAGAGGCTCCGGCTCTCCCCATGGAAGGGACATACGCTGTTCAAAAGGGTCCGGCTGTGCGTGTCCTGTTTGCCACGGAGTTGTTTGGGCCGGTTGTGGCTCAAGATGATAGTTGGTAAGTGGCGCTGCCAAAGATATCTGGTAATGCATCACCTCTTCTAATGACATGTTTGGATGTCCGACTATCCCTTCAACTATCATTCGTTCAGCCATCTTTGGCGACAATATCTTGCCTAGGCTAGACCGAGAGATAGCTTCGTTTACCTCTGTAGCCCCATCCGAATGATGGAAACCAACGACAATAAATGGCAGTCTCCTTTTTGCTAGGTCCCATTCTCCAATCGCAACAAAGAAGCAACCATATTCGCCGCCCTTCCTGACTCGGGCTTTGTAGTCTTGTATGATTTCTTCCTTCTGGACGGTGAAAGGTACACCACTTTTCTGTGCGCCTTCTATAGCAGGCAAGCCGCCAGCGGATGCGCTACTCACTAGTCGATAGGAGCCATCAGCACCTTCAACGACGAAATTGGCTCTTTTGTCACCTAGTTTCTGAATGTAGCGTATTGGTTCACCGGTCGCGGTCTTTCCAGGCTCAATACAGCGTTTCACCATTCTTGGACGGACACTAATCACCTTGAGTCGCCCGTTAACGCCATGCGGACCACTCGTAGCGGCAGAGCCTGCTTTAGTCGATTGTTCGGCAGCCGGTGGGATGGGTGGAGCACCAGATGCCGGCTTTGGTCGTGAAGCCCAGTAACCCTCGTCTACATCTGGAGGCAGCCATTCATTCGGATAGTTTCCCATTTCAATTGCGTGCATGATTTCGGCCCGTTTCTGGGAGAAGCCGGGACGGTCTCCATTCCTTGCATGACTCACAAGCTCGTCGAGGAGACGGATGGCATGTTCAAATGTACCCTTATTAGCTGACAGGTCCTTCCCATAAGTTTTATTGATTTCCGTAAGCTCCTTGTAAAATGATCTTAATTTTTCTTTGAATAACCCATTGCCCTCTGTTGGCCCGTATAGGCTATTATTATACCACACTCCGAGCTCTTTGGCAAAACTTTGGGATAAGGCACACCAGTAATTCTCAGATGCAAAGTAACATTGGCTATCGGCAGGAGGGATATAAGCCCATCCTACTGGATAATGGGATGTCTTGCAAAGCCTAGCCAGAGCGTGCTGAACTTTTTGTGGTCTCACATTGCCTTGAGATAAGAGTGCCCGCCATTGACCCTCAAAGGTCGTTGTGTGAATTGTCCCAAGTTCAGCAGGGTATTCGTTCTGACGGTTAAACCGTTCGATTTCCTTATTAATCTCGCTTAAAGCTTTCCGCGCTTTTTCGAGTCCATCTTGGTGTGGCTGTTTATCTTGGTGCGCCACACCAGCAGCGAGTGTTCTTAAGTGCCCTGTTGCCTTTTTATGCATCGTAAAGTGGAATGCTCTCAATCCTCCTATAACCGGTGGTCCGTCAAGTTCAGGGATATCGGACTCGGAGCGATGATATATCCAATTCTTTTTATTGACATCCCCGCTTCGTACACCCTTTTCAACTTCGTCGATGACTTTTTCAACCCCTATCGTGCAGTCAGCATACATTCTATTTCCACTTCAAAGGGAGATATACTCGCGAAGGCAGTTTGTGCTTTGTTGCGCATTTCAGGGCTAGAGTTTACCCACTTGTCTGGATGAACTACTACTTGTATATCCATCAAGGTAAGTCCAAAGCCCTCTGGCACTATGCTCGTTTCAAGAGCCTTCACAAATTCGGTATAATCATCCGACGATAATTTGTTGATCTGTTCGATAATCTCCAATTTTTGTTCGTCATTTAACTTGTTCTGGCCTTGTGTATCAGTATGACGTTTTGTATCTTCATTTATAAAAATAACGTCTTTCTGACTGTAATCCCTCCCGCTCTCTTCGAATATAAGGTTCCCGACACGTTCAACTCCTATAAAATGTATTAGTGCGAATCATTTTTGGTAATTAGAATGACATACTCTCAAAAGCCCGCTGGGCTTTACTACGAATATTGGAGTCGCAGCCTATCCACTTTTCTTTATGGAATAATTTCTCCAAATCAGAAATTGATAGGCCAAAACCTTCTGGAACTATATTTCTTTCAAGGGAAGTAATAAAATCCGACGTATTTTCAGATGGTATGTTGAGCACTTTGTCTATGATATCTTGTTCCTGCTGTGGTGTTAAATCTTCAAGCCCTTTCAAGTCCTCATCAAACAAGCCTTCTGATCCCGGCTTGGTGGTAGGTGAAGTAGGCACAGCCAGCGACATAGTTGGAAAATCCACAGATAACAACGGCAGCTATATTTTTCGGATTGGTTGATATGCACGGAAACTTGATAATTAGATCACGTCTGATCCAGCAGACAGTAAATAGTATTTCTTGGTTGCAAGAGGGAGCTAACAGAATCCGCGGTGGTTTAAATACCTTTACAAGGCTAAGATAAAACATGGTGTCCTAGAATCAGTGGCCCGTAGTAAAACCGTGGTCTCAAGAATATCAACCACGTTTTCGCTATTCTTCTGCCGTAAACCATGGCATCGGCGCTCAGAAATGGGGCAGGAGGGGGCATATATCCCTGAACCGTTGCTATTATAGGAAAAACCATGGCCAACAACAGTATAAAGGCCAGGAACCTAATATTCTTCGTAAAGCAAGTTTTATCGTCTATTCGAGAGAACTCTCCAAACTTTGTCTCCAACAAAATGATAATTTACACAATTCTCCTTATTATCTCTGCCCTCCGGGGACATACAATGAGCGTCAGGTAAGTAAAAATAGGCGCTGTCTAGGGCATGACTAACCTTAAGAAGCGTCGATCAGGATGTTGCTCTCGACCTGGGGAACAATCATAACCAAGTTTTTCACCACGTTGCCGTTGGTGATCACAAGCCCGTGTTTACGCCGAGCCGACTGAACGCAAATGTCGGAGACAAAATTATCTTCAAGTTCCACAGTCGTAATCACACTCTCACGCAGTCCAGCCTGGAAAAGCCGTGCACCCCAATAAGTGGGTTTGACACGGGGTTTAGCCAGTTCAACCCCAGCGACTCAAATGATCTTACCTTAACCATGACTGTGAACACCCTTGAGCCACAGTGGTTTTTCTGCAAACAAAAGCGGCCATTTTCCCATTGTCATGCTGGAATGGTCTTTGCACTAAACCCTGGTGATAAAATAAATGCATTTCTGGAAAATGCCAAGAACCATGCTAGGGCTTCAGCGCCTAATCCAGCGTCCAATCCAGCGTCCAATCCAGCGTCCAATCCAGCGTCCAATCCAGCGTCCAATCCAATGTCTAATCCAGTGTTCCGTCCCACACCCGGTCCAGTTAGTCTAGTGTCGTCGACTAGTCCACTGTCGACCACATTCAGTCCAGTGTCTAGTCAATCATTGATTACCCCTGGTCTAAGATCGACCGCGTTCAGTCTAGCGTCTAGTCGAGCGCCAACTCCGTCCGGTCCACTGTCAACCACGTTCGGCCAAGTATCTAGGACTACCTCGGGTCCACTTTCGACCACGATTAGTCTAATGTCTAGTCGGGCGTCAACCACGTTCAGCCTAACCCCAAGTTCTTTAGTTGTCAGCCCAGTCACGGTCATAACTATAACTGAGTCAGCCAGTTGTACAGCCTCGGCCTCAGCAATGTCCGTCAGACGTTCTGATACCGTGGCCTCGGGGGTTAGAAGTTTCGGGATGATTTCTATCTCTACAATGCTTGTTATTTTCTTTTCAGTAATCATACTCTTGTAGTTTGTCCTTACTTGATGGTCTTTGATTTTTTTTTCTTATAACAAATGGAGCATTTTCTGATACTAGTAGGAATGAATCATGTAAAATACTACCAAAACACGTCCAGCTTAGTAACCGAAGTCCTTAAAATCCCGTTTTGTAGTTACTTGACGCTGAGACTAACTACTACGAAGGATACTATAGAAGTTAATTCTTTGACGACTGGTCGTTAGGAGCCACAAGCTTAGAACAGTTTCAAGATCCTAGATCCTAGTAGATTTCGAGTGAACTGATTGGAATGATGTACCCGCGCGGTTACATCAAGTAGAGATGTAAAGTAATCTATATTTAGTTGCAATAGTATTTGATTAATAAATACTCAACTCGAAACCGCTCTGCCTTTCATTTTATTCACCAGTCTCTTTTCTTTCGTCTTTTAGAAATACAATGGAACCGAGCCAAGACAGAAGGGTATCTACCTTTCCCAGAACTAACGTTGGTCAAAAGCCTTCTACTAAAAGAGCTTTCGAGACTAGCAATATCAGAGACCCAAACGTTGGACACGGGAAACTTCGCAAGTCCGCTGCGAAGGACACAGAGTCAGTGCAAAGGAAGGAGGCTGATCCATGGCAACAATATCAGAGGCTCTACAAATTAAACCTCGCTGGTCAAGGATTCGTGATTCACAGAAAGGATAGTACATTCTCGGAATACTTCTCAAAGGAGGTCAAGGTTAACAGGAAAGAGTGGTTATCACGAATTACCCAGGTGTCTCATAAGAATATTGTCATTCTACACGAGTCTCTATACCATGATGGGAATATTTACTTTATCTATGAGTTAATGGACGTGTACCTCTCCCAGATCTTTTCAACGCCATTCGGCCGGCTAAAGGCGTACGAAGTGGCTTCGTGGTGCCATGAAGTACTGGAAGGTATTGAGTATATACACCAGACACTCGGCTTTGCACATGGGGATGTGAATTCAGAGAACGTGCTTCTGACTATGAGTGGATCAATTAAGATAGGTGTGTTGCGCCCCATCACAGTTCTGGTAGCGCTAACAACCTTAGCCAATATTGGCATCTGTATGCTACAAAATATTGGTCAAGATAGGGCCCAGAACGACATCCGCTCAGTTGGCAGGATGGTAATTGAATGCCTCGAGCCGAGCACTTTTTATAGAAAGGGCGAGTCTTTAACTCTTGGTCCCTGGGACCCCACTTTGTCTAAATTCGTGGAACATACTAAATCATGGTCCATTTACGATATCTTACAGGTACTATGCAAGTTTTAATTTGTCTCTGTTCGATTTACTAACCATGTTATATAAGCATGACTTCCTCAAGCTTTCACCAGGGCCAAACTGCCTTAAACCGTATATTCGTCTCGCTCGGGATACCATGGTCGGTACGGTTGAAGTCGGCGAAGCTATTGCTTGATATACAATTAATATGAATGATTGGCGGAGTGGAATTATTTTAACACGTCACCTACTGTTTTCTTTTAGGGACTAGTAAACATAGTGGTAAATCTCTAAACCTCTAAGGCACGTAAATAGCCTTAGCGAAAATATTGTCCATCTTGTGGGATAAGTTATCCTGTGGCACATCTTGCCATATGGAAAGCCACAAATTTTTAGGTTCATGTTATATGGGGTTACCATGTGGA